>JAVDPK010002881.1:257841-269739 GCA_034780415.1 Cichlasoma orientale | reverse complement strand
GATAATGATGAGAAGGAAGATGATCATGTGGCAGACCCTGACAGTGTCCCTCCCACCTAAAACCAGGACTTTTCAGGGAATTGCTTCACTATTAAGCTTCCATTATACAAAAACAAAAAAGACAAAAAACATTCCAGACTCTTTAACAATACTAATAATACATCAGTTTGAAATGTTCAGCATCTTAAAACCATATTTATTAAGAAAACATTTCCATCTTTGCTGCGTATCATCCCTTACACCTCCTTAGCAATATCCCACTTCTCACTACAGTGATATCTCATCTTCCATCCATCCGTCTGCTTCTCCGGGGCCAGGTCACTGGAGCAGCAGCCTAAGCAGAGAAGACCAGAGCTCCCTCTCCCCAGCCACCTCCTCCAGCTATTCCGGGGGAAACTAAAGCGTTCCCAGGTCAGCCGGGAGATATAATCTCTCCAGCGTGTTCTGGGTCTGACCCGAGGACTCCATCCAGGAGGATATGCCCAGACCACCACACCCAAGAGGCACCTATAGGAGGCATCCTAGTCAAATGCCCAAACCACCTCAACTGGCTGTTATGTTGTTTTTTGTTGTTGTTTGTTTGTTTGTTTTTCCAGCACAGGTTTCTGTCTTAGGGTAACTTCACCACTTTATCCATAACAAATATGTTTCCATATAGATACTTGCTTTACCAGGAATACTTCTCTTAAGATTGCTTGGTCTAGCCTTGGGATGAATTTGCCTGGGTGTCCACTCCTGTGAAGATTGGTAACTGTCTTCAATATGAACGTTTTTAACTTCTGATTAATCTTTTTTTTTTTTTAGAATGACTTCAAATTGTTGGGAAATTGCCTTAAACACATTGATGTACAGCAACAATTGCTTCTCCAAGCTCATTGCTGATGTTTTGAATACCCCAAGCTAATAAACTGCTAAAATTACTGCTTCTATAGTGATGTCATACTTGCTAATGATCCATTGATCAAGTGCATTTGTTTACTTACACTCTTAATTTTTATGGAAGCAGTAAGCGTGTACTTTTTTCATGTGACTGTACATTTGAATATACCAGGCATGCTCAGCATCCTTTCCTGCCACCTGATCTAAGTCACCACTAAGTGGTGATCAGCTGACTGCGCTTCTCTTCACCCACGTGTCCAGGATATACAGATCTGAAGACATGATTTCAGACTCATCAACCTGCAACCTAGAATGTCTTGGTGCCAAGTGCACTTATGGACACCCTTAGAATAGAATAGAATAGAACAGAATAGAATAGAATAGAATAGAATAGAATAGAATAGAATCTTTACTGTATTTGTACACAGAAGTTGCACAACAAAATTTAAAGTGCAATATTTCCAGGTGTCTCAACAATAAATAATAAAAATAGTATGAGTAGTAAAATAGTTAATAAAATGCAACACAAAATTAAACTGAAAGAAATCCAGCCTTAATAGACATACACACCACCACCACCAGCCCACTTTACTTTCCATTTACCAGCAGTTCAATGATGGCTCTAGCATAAACGCTGTTTTTCAGTATATTTGTTTTGGCCTTCATTGTCCTGAAGCGTCTGGCTGATGGCAGCAGGTGAAATAAAGAATGTCCAGGGTGTGAGGGGTCCCAGAGGATGTTCTGTGCCCTCCTCTGGCAATGGGCATTGAACAGTTCCTGGAAGGGAGGGAAGAGGACAGCCTATGATCTTTTGAACCGTATTAATGACTCTCTGGAGTGTTTTCCTGTCCGCTGCTGAGCAGCTGCTGAACCACATGCACAGTAAGTCAAAATGCTCTCTACAGAGCAACGGTAGAAGGACGTCAGCAGATTTTGGGTTAGGTGGTTGTTCCTGAGAACCCTCAAGAAATGCAGTCTCTGCTGGGTCTTTCTGACAATACTGGTGGTGTTAATACTCCAGGTCAGGCTGTCCTCCAGATGCACTCCCAGGGACCAAAAATCTGAGACCAGCTCCACTCCGTCCCCACCAATGAACAAAGGTTCAATGACCTTTAGTGTCCTCCTCCTAAGTAGTCCACTACCATCTCCTTTGTCTTAGTGATGTTCAGGATCAGGCTGTTCTCATTGCACCACCCCGACAGCCGTTGCATCTCATCCCAGTACGCTATTGAGTCACGTTTGGGCCAGGTCTGAACAGTCTTAGATGTGAAAGGAGCAGCTTTTCTCAGGGGGGTGTATGCTGGTATCATGAGCAGGGACAGATGGCCTGACTGGCCCAGATGTGGCAGTGGCACAGCCCTGAAGCTCAGCTTAATGTTAGAGTAGATCCTAACCAGTGTGCCATTTCCCCTTGTAAGACCATTTAATATGCTGATGGAACTTTGGTTAAATCAACATGGTTAAAGTTTCCTGCAATGATGCGTACAGCCTCAGAATATCTGCTCTGTGGGTTGAACAATGTCATATAAGAGACCCACTGCCAACTTAGCATTAGCAGGGGAGCGATATGCAACAGTGATCAGCTGACGAGGCAGATCTTACTGTCTTTACACCAGCTGTTGTTGACATTCAAAGTACAGGGGATACAAATACACCCACCTTTACCCACCGCCTCTCACTGAGGGAAACTTCAGAACGGATTAGAGTCCACCTCCTCTCCAGGATACTGGTTCCAGAGCCCAAGCCATTCACTGAGGTGAGACTGACTATATCTACCTGGTATCTCACAACCTCATCCACCCTGACTGCCACCCAATCCACAATGTACCATTTCAGTGTATAATAATTACAATAATATGTTTATAAATCAATGAAAGAAAAACAAAATTTAAATGGTAGCAATATGTTAAAATTTATCACACATTGAAGTTTCCTCAGGAAACAGAACCTGTTCAGTCTCTACGTATATGCAGCCATTGTATTGGTCTTCCAGTTCAGCCAATAACAACATAAAAAGGGCAGGTCCCTAGTTAAATCCCAACTCTGACGCGTGTGACTGAAGAGATTTACAATTGCAGCAATTGTGACCTTTGACTGAAATATGACAGCATGGTAAATACATTACATAGTTACTTATGCAACCAGAGCCTGGAATGTAGTGACTAATAATCAGCTATAAAGTGATGCTTGGCAAGTGCATATATGAGGGTGGCCAATCCTAGCATTTATATGCATGGTCGGGCACTCTCAGGACAAAGCTATGCAACCAAATTAAATTAGCAAACGACTAAAGTGGTCCTAATTCAGATAATTATAAGGTACATAATTTAAGATTTTCACCTGCCCTTGAACATTTTAAAATGGTAAGGGTTAAGGCTAGATGCTACTAAATGAGACAAAAGTAAACATTGGATCCATGCATCTTATAGCTCAATTTTACCATCTCATTTCAGGCCATCCATCCATCCATCCATCCATCCATTCACTTCCGCTTATCCTGTTTAGGGTCGCGGGGGGGCTGGAGCCTATCGCAGCAGACATAGGGCGCAAGGCAGGGTACACCCTGTACAGGACGCCAGCCTGTCACAGGGCTAACACAGAAAGACAGACAACCACACACACTCACATTCATACCTATGGGCAATTTAGTATGGCCAATTAACCTAACCCCAGTAATTACTCATTTCAGGCCAAAACCCAAATATCGCCATCAATAAGCAGGGAGATGAGAGAAATCATGCTTTCATGAGTTAATTTACATCTGACTGATATGGCTTTGTCACACCACAGTGCTCAAAACTCAATAAGTTCAAACTGGTCATATTGATCCTCTCCATCTGAAAAAGAATTTTGATGTTCAGCTTGTCAGCTTTGATATCATATTGCCTTCAGGTGGAGATCTGGATCAAAATGAATAATTTTCCGTCAAAACTGTTCTATGACACTAAGGCCCGTGCTTCAGTTACATCTGTTTTGCACTATCCACATCTTTTTAGAGAGTGGATCAGATTGCATGAAGTTTGACATCTGCACATTTGCACTGCCATTAATCAGATACAGGCTATCCAGAGTGTAACAATCTTTGATATTTTCATTTTGGTGACTGGAACTCAGCAAGGACCTCTTTGGAGAAAAGGACTTGTTTGGCTAGGCAGAGAGAGATCAAGCTGGAAAGGATGTGCAGCAGGTTAGGGTGATTAAGGACAAAAATGGAAAGGTGGTAACAATAGTAGAAGGTTTTGAGAAGATGGAAGGAGTTCTCTGAGGAGCTGGTGAATGTAGAAAATGACAAAGAAAGGAGGATGAGGGCAGCTTTGAAGAGCAGAAAGGAAGAGAGGGTAGTGGAGTTTTTGATCAGACTGTTTAATACAACCCTAGAGAATGAGAGGATGCCTGAGGAATGGAGGAAAAGTGTACTGGTACAGAAGAAAAAGGATGATGTGTCGAGGTGTAGTAATTACAGTGGGCTAAAGCTGATAAGTCATAACATGAAGATATGGGAAAGAGCTGTTGAAACTAGGTTAAGAAGAGAGGTGATGATCAATGAGCAGCCAAGAAAGAGCACTACAGGTGTGCCGTTTGCTTTGAGAGTGTTGATGGAGGAATATAGAATCTGGAGAAAGCAGCCTTAGGAGAGAATCCCAGACCTCCCCCTCCCCAGCCACCTCCACCAGCTCATCCAGAGGGACCCCAAAGCATTCTCCAGAGAGAATGAGCGATATAATGTCTCAAGCGTGTCCTGGGTCTGCCCCGGGGCCTCCTCCAGATAGGACGTGCCCGGAACACCTCACCCAAGAGGCGCCCAGGAGGCATCCTAGTCAGATGCCTCAACCACCTCAACTGGCTCCTGTGAAGTTTTCAGCAGGGTGGTAAATGAACTGGTTCTTAAATAGTAATTGTGATGCCTTGTTTTTGATGATTTTGCGTGTGGCAAATGGTAAATTGCTGACTGATGCATTATTGCAACGAGTAAAACATGTCTGAATTTACAAGGGGGTGCCTCATATGTGCTGTAGCAGTAATTACACACATACGACGCGCTGAAAAATGCTGTGAAATTCTGAATCACATTGTTGCCTTTCTGTGACAAAATTTCATCATATGGTGCTTGACCCAGCCTCAAACGTTTGCCTCCTGTGCTCCTGTGCTACGGCGACAGTTAACAGTTCATCATCACCTATGGAATCATCATTGATCTACATAAGCTGTGCTATTTCATCAAGACACAAATCTACATTGTAATTGTTGTCTGCATTTAAAACAGCCGGCACATCACTGGCCGGGGAAGGTGCTCTCAAAACACCATTTAAAACGCTATCTGGGTGGGAGCCAGCCACAGCATGATCAATAACAGTAGACAAACTCTCTCTTACGCTGACTGGTTTTTGTTCTGGATTATAACACTAATGTCTCTAAAATCAATTTGCACTTTGCATCACGCAGTTCTCGAGCATTAAAAGCCACTGTTTCTCTCACCACACTGCCCCACTGCGCAGTGCTATTATTCACAGGACCAGCAACATCAAAAGCAACATCAGTACGATCAAACAGGTCAACAGGGGGAACCAGAGAAGCAGCATCACTATGATTCATATGTGGTGCAGTGGCTAATAGATCCTCGTTAAAAGTAAAATCACTTGTCAATAAAAGCAGTTGTCTGATTCAATATGTGATGTTACGAGGCAGAGATTGTTGATTGTTATTATTTTTGTCTGGTAATGTGCAGCCGAACCCAGGGCAGCATCTGATTTTAAATCCGTGTCTGGTCTTAAACTCGTTCACCTTGATGTGCGCAGCTTTCTTCCTCAGATAGACATAGTCAAGATTTGGGTTAAATAAACAGATCCAGATATTACTGTAATTTCTGAAACTTTGTTGATTAAATTTATTGCTGATGATGATATTAACATACAATTTTTACCATATCAACAGGCCCTAGAAAGGTGGCAGTGTTGCTGTTTATGTTAAAACAAGATTTGACACCTCAGTCGTTCTCTCTGAATCAATCTGCAAACAAGTGAAATCTTTGGCATTAAATGCAGAAATGACTAAAGGCCTTTGTATAATTGTTGTTGGGTGCTACAGGCCTCCATCTGCTTTTAAGGAAGCTTTACAATCTTTAGAAATACTAAGGTACCCAAATCTAAACCTCGTGTTATTTCTAAGAGGAGTCTTAAGCATTTTAATGAGCAAGCCTATCATCACGATTTGTCTCCTGTTGACTGGAAGAAAATAGAACTGATCCGTGATGTAGCAACAGCTTGGACATTCTTTAGGGATTGTTTTGTGGAAATTGTAAAAAAAAAAAAAAAAACCCCTTAAGAAGAGACAGGGTGAAGGGGCGAGAAAACCCCTGGTTCTCCCCAGAATTAGCAGACACTATTGACCATAATCTGGCTCGGGCCAAGGCAAGGGAAACGGGCTCTGTCAGTGATCGGTCTGTTTTCAGACAGTTTAGAAACAGATGCTCTTTTTTTGATCAAGAAAGCCGAATCAGAATATTATTTGTCTGTCACCACTGAGAATCTAAATAATCCACAGAAATTCTGAAAAGTCATTAATTCTCTTTCAGAGAGCAAAACCTCCCAGATTCCACCTTCCTATGTTTTAAAGGATGGAAGTACTAGATTGTTTTAACACGCACTTTAATTCTTCTGGCTTGCCATTTGACTCAGTGGGAACTGACTCTGTGACTCCCTGCTCTTATGTCCCAGTATATACTGGTGAGCAATTTAATTTTGTTCCTTTCTCTGTTTATGATGTTATAAGGCCTATAAGGCCCTTAAAGCTTTGGATCACAGGAAGTCTGGTGGACCTGATTTGATGGATCCTTTCTTGTTGAAGCTGTCAGCTGATTTTGTAGCAGTGCCTCTTACTGTCCTTTTTAACCTCACAGTGGGAAAAAAAAATCAAATTCCTTCTGTGTGGAAATCAGCTTTTGTTTTTCCTTTATTAAAAGGTGGTGGCCAAGTGGCTTTGACTAATTATCTGTCAGCGCTGGCTAAAATTCTTGAAGCTCTTTTGAGTGAACAAGTTAAGGAGTTTCTACATTACAAAAACATCTTATCAAACTACCAGTCAGGTTTCAGAAAAAAAACATGGTACCATTGTAGCTGTAGTGAATTTGGTAAATGATATTGAGGCACTTGACAAGAAACAATATTGTGCGTCACTTTTTTTTGATTTGTCAAAAGCATTTTACACTGTAGACCATGATAGTTTCAAACTTAGACTTCTTCATTCTGGTTTCTCGGTGAATTCAGTCGCTTGGTTCACAGATTTTCTCAGTAATAGGACACAGTGCATTACACATGATGACCTGTGCTCTGAATTTCTTACTGTCCACAAGGGGGTGCCCCAGGGATCTGTATTAGGCCCTCTTTTATTTATGTCAGAGACTTGGGTCTAAATGTATCAGGTGCAAATTTGGATTTTTATGCTGATGACACAGTCATTTACTGCTATGGATCAACTCTTACTTAGACCATTGAATCCCTGCAGCAAGCATTATTTTTACAGTCCAACATTCATTAATTAACTTAAAACTTATTCTCAATCCAGACAAAAGTAAGCTAATGCTATTTTCAAATTCTAGGAAGAGTCTAGAAATAAAGCGCTCAGTGTTCACTCTAGAGTGAAATAAAATAGAGTTGGTGCACACCTATACATATTTGGGTCTCTTGATTGATGATTCCCTCACTTTCAAGCCACACGTGGAAAACCTTGTGAAGAAACTGATGCTTAAGTTGGGTTTTTATTTTTTTTTTGGAACCAGCTGTTTTCCATTCAGTGCAAAAGAGCGGCTTGTTGCTGCAACTTCTTTGTCTATATTAGACTATGGAGATTTGTTGTATATAAATGCTTCTGCTCAATGGCTTCGGATGGTTGGTACTGTTTGCCATGATTCCTTTTGGTTCATTACTAACTGCAAAGTGTCGACGCACCACTGCGATTTATATGCTTGGGAGGAATATAGTCATTTCCTGTTTAATATTCCTAGTGTCCTGTTCCGGGTCTGTTGTATTTAGTTTTGCTTCCTGTATTGTTTCCATCCCAGCTGTTTCCACTTGTCTCTTTGCCTTTGTGTACATTGTCTGCGTTCCCTTGTCCTTTGTTGCATTGTAGTCCCAGCCAGCTGTGTGGTTTCTGTCTGCTTTGTGTCACAGTGTTGAGTTAGTGTGCTCCTGATCTGTCTCGCTGTAATTTTGTTACCTTGTGGATTACCTGCAAATAAACTGTGAACTTTGAGTTAAGTTTTTGCCTTCGGAGTCTGTGTATTGGGTCCACTTCCTGCCAGCCGCACAGTGATCTCATGACATTTAGTGTTCATAAAACACAAGTTTGTCTGATGTTTTTGGTCTCAAACATTTCATATACACAAACAGCCATTGTTATGAATTCTATTTCAAAATATTTCAAAAGTAGTTGTTCAAATAACCACATGATCCAGTATATGATATAGTTTTAAAAATGTGTGTCACTTTAGATACATAGCATGTAGTAAATATGACGAGTCACACTGTATAGAGTGCGAGAGGAGCCCAGGCACCTCTGTTCGCAAACGCTAACTTCATCTGACATGTTCATGTTGACTTATCACAGTCACCAAGTTTATCAGTTCTTCTACTCTTAGAAATATTCATCCTGCAGAGCCTTTTTTTTCTCTGAACAATGCCCCATCCATAACACCCCTGCTACTGGTCTTTGGCCTTTTGCGAGGATGGAAATATTTTGCCTTTCCTTCCTACTAAAGTGATGGAAGGCTGACAACCGCTAACCCAGTTCTCTCACACATATTCACACATTTTTTCCCATGCTTTTAAACTCTTTTTAACTATTGCAAACACACACACACCAAATACAACAAGAGCCAGTTTGGGGTTCAGTATCTTGCTCACGATATTTGAACTGAAGGAGCCAGGGATTGAACTACGAACCTTCCAATCAGTAGCAGCCATTCTACAATATAACAAACAATAAAATAAAACAAGACGACACACTCCTGATTAAAATAAATAAATAAAAACCCATACTGTATGAGAAACGGTTACATCCAGTTAATATATTAGAGCAGCCATCCAGCAGAGGAGGTTTGAGTTTGGAGATAGAAACCAGCCTCCGTGGTGCAGCCTGGGCTCTCTCCTGCAAATGTCAGAGCAACAAGTGCCTGGTCAATTGATGACTGGGGAGGATATGAAGCATGGCCTCAACTCAGATTCTAAATACATCATGGTGGGTGATATGAAATATTGACATGCAACACATGATGTATATAAGTGTGGAGGCTCGACACACTGGGCAAAAAGATTGATTAAATGGCTCTTTTTTTTTTTTTTTACCTTGCTTGTGTGTGTGTGTGTGTGTGTGTGTGTGTGTGTGTGGTGTGACTTTGTATGTGAAGTGCACTGATACTGATACACAAACACAGCTTCTTTTTGGTTCTTGGCTGTTGGGCGAAAGTCACATCTCTCTAAAACTGAGAACATGCTTAACTCAAGGGACCTCTCCTTCCTCCCCATCCTCCTCGCTTTCTCTCTTCAGTGCAGAAGAGTAATAGTATCTCCAGATGCCACAGCGTCCACTGGGAGCTATTGTTTGGACAAGGATTTCATTTTCTTCCATGGACATAATGTAAGCCTCCTGTTGACTCTGTCCCCAGAAACAGGCACAAGTGCACTCTCACTCATTATGCTGCTCATTCTCAGTATAAGTGTGCACTGTAGCAAACAGAAGGGTCGTTCCTTATTTGCAAGACATTATTATGTTGCTGCCAGTGGAAAGCAGCCTACACCTATAACAGTAGGGCTATGCTAAAAACAAAGTTCAGCACAGCCAGGCTTTCTTTGGATTTAGCTGGTTAAAAAAAAAACTAAAATCCTCTCTGGAAATAATGGGTCTCACTTTCTCTGATAAGTCAGGCTTTCTGCTTCATATTCGGTGTGTGATCGCACAAAAATGGGTATTTTGTGGGTCCCCTGATTTTTCCGTCTATCCATTTCTGTCCACTTATCCAACCATGTGACTTTTCTTCTGCACAAAATGATCTCTGAGTGCCGCTTCCTCCAGAGACTTTATCAGATGATGATGATGATGATGATAAAATGGTGATTAAAAATCCATAAAGAACATACAAAATATAACAATCGAATGCAACATTTTTACAGCTAAAATGAGAGATTAATACTGCAGAAAATTATTAAGCTCTGTGCGCTAACGGAGCGTAAAATATTTTAATTATTTTATGGCCGGGTGTGCTCTCAGTGTTAATTTCTATGGTGAAGGCTGCACATTAGAGCTCTGAAACTTAAACTGGATACATTTAAATATTAAATGTCACTGCCCCACAGCCTAATAAAGGAGATGTGGAAATCATTTTAGTCTGCTGAAGATCAAAGTGAAATTGATTTGATTAATTGAACAGGTGCTCTGAGTAATAAAAGAATCAGTTAAACTGTGGAACATGCAGCTGATTTTAAAGTGAAACTTGCTCCTAACCAGGTTATGTTTTCAGCATAAGTTACCAGGTAAAAACAGAGCCACTTTCATGACATGGAAACCGATTTTAAGCTCGATACAGTTTGCTAACCAATTAATCTCACTGCGCAGTGCACACCTCCGCTCAGCTCAACTCGGTGGGCCTGATTCACAGATGTTTATTTTCCTCAGAAAAAAAAATGCAGGATTAATAAAATAAAGAAAATTGCTTTCTACAACAACTGAGCATAGGAGATGTGTGGAGCTGGAGCATGTTTATGGCAAACAGTCTGCGGTTGGTTAGATGGGTAAAAACAGTTGCTTTGGGTTTAATACAGACTGTGGTTACTACAACAACAACAACAAAAAACACAAAAAAGGTGAACATTATTTGAAAGTCTGTGATATTATACAAACCCCACTCACTTTCATGAAAGAAGGTCCTCTGGATATCCAAAAACTACAGTGACCATGTACTTATTCTCTGTTTCACTGCAAAAAGTGCAACTTTAACTAACAACCAACTTTCACCCACGTGAAGGATTTGGCTACAATTAGGATCGTTTCTAAGGCAACAGAAGAATAAAAAAGAGCCATAAATTTTTATTTTATAAGTATATATAAGTAAATACATTTTAAAAAGAAAACAAAAACATAAAAAAACCACCACTGAAGATGCAATATTATCCATATAGCGTCTGACATTAGACCAGAAGAGCTACGGTTTTAAGATTAAACATAATCTTTCTGAAGCCATTCAAGAAGAGATTTCTTTAAGTCCCGTAGAGATGGAGGCGGGTCCAAAAAACAAAAACCATTTACATCCCAGAGTAGCTTTTGTGAAGAGCAGGAAGTATGTTCAGTGACAGATTTAGGGCCCTCCTGCCAAACATCAAGTACATTTAAGTCTAGTAGTTCTTGCCACCTTGCCGCTTCACAGTGCTCTATATCTGATAAATGAGAAATTTAAAAAAAGCTTTCCTGTACTTGGTCCTGTTGGTTTTTGTTTAAGTTCTCCTGACAGAAATGAGGCAAAGGTGCTTGTGGGATGGAATAGTTTAACCTTTAGATGCACGATTCCTCCACGAGTGTATTAGGGTTAGACGACCTGTCTTAGAATCAATGTTTTTTAAGCCATTTTTTTTTTCATTTTCGTGAAAATCTGTTTGATTTTTCGTGTTATACTTTGGTCCAAAGAAGAATGATTTCATGTTTGAATTTTTTTTTGTTTTTCACTTTAAAAATTTGAAAACATTTTGAAAAGAAAAAAAAATGCACAACAGCAGCAACAGAAAAATGTCAACATCCATTTTATGTGTGTGCACACAAAATAGAAGTTGCCTGGATGGAATTACCTTGGCCTCCAGGAGCACTGTGAGGAATCCTGGAGTTATTGTCCTTCATATTAAGCAAATATCTAGGACTCCTTTTTTGCATTTGCACAATATCTAACATTAGAAACATCCTGTCTCAGATTGATGCTGAGAAGCTAATTCATGCATTTATTACTTCTAGGCTGGACTATTGTAATTCATTATTATCAGG
>JAVDPK010002881.1:223774-238091 GCA_034780415.1 Cichlasoma orientale | reverse complement strand
TGCCGATCTCAGAGTCGATCAACTCAGAGTCTGTTTTTAAACTCAGAGTTTGTTGAACATGCTTCCTGGAACAGGGCCCTGCCCTATAAATAGTATCTTGGCTGCCTGTGATACCTTTAGTAATTGCAAAGCTCATAGCTTTGAGCCATTTACTTGCACCAGTTATGCTCTGGATCTGATCAAATCTTCCCCTGGCATTCCAAATAAATGGAGCAGCTGTCACAGCCACATCAGGCGCAAAATAAGACATAAGCTTTTCTTTGTGCATCAAATTCAGCTCAATCTGAAAACTACATGTCACAAATGTTAGTAAATAATGTTTGTTTAATTATTATGATTATATATTCTCAACAAAAAGCAACACTTTGACAAAAACATATGCAATATAAGATACACCTGTGTCCACGCTTTTCAGTCTCAAAATTAACATTGTGCCTCTTTAGTAAATCCCAACTTTTAACACCGAAAAGGGTTTTGCACTAAACAATCTGACCATAAACTCTTCAGTGTGTCCTGGGTCTGCCCCAGGGTCTTCCTCTGGTTAACTGAAACATTACAAGTGGGAGGAGTCCTTTTCAAATTCCCAAACCACCTCAACTGACTCATTTCATTATGGAGAAGCAGCTGTTCTACTCCTACTAGTAGTAATGTAGTTCTCTATTAATTTAGCCTGGGCTCCTCCTAGTCCTTGTCTAATAGAAAAATAAATCAGTCTGCGACTGGGTTTATCCTAAGATCATGGTAGACTTTGGCTTGAGGGCATAATGAAATCAGTTTAAGCAGATTATGCATGCATCTTTTGAAAATTTACTGTTTTGATAGTGATACATTAAAATTACTTTTTGAGGCATTAAGTGGTGACCATGTGATGCAGTCTGTCAGGTAACCAGCTCTCAGCTCCGGTATCCTGACCTCCACATGGCAGCCAGCTCTCACTTCCAAACCCTGGCACATCATATAGTAGCCTTTCACACATCCATCTGCACTGGAGCTCTAGTAGTTTGCAACGGTCAAAGTGTTGTAACTACTGGAACTCATTTGAGCGTACAAAGAACACTTTGAATGTAACACAGGGGCTGTTCTGTTATTAACACCCCCCGTGTAATTATGTAATTAAAACCAGACACATCTATGTCACAATCCAGTGAGAAACCATAAGCCGTGCAAATGCGCATTCTTGGTGGGTTCATGTGTGATAAATGGCAGAATTAATAATACTGTTTACTCTTAATTTGTATAAGATAATTGTAGCTGAAGCTATACTGCGTTTAGTCATTGAGAACTGTGTCTCATACTGGACTGCCTATTTCATGCTTCACTGGTACCTAAAGCAACACATCCACACAAACCTGCCTCATTGCACTGTTCAGTGCAGGGCGGAATCAATTCTGAATACTTGCTATGTTCTAATAGTGCTGGAAATTCCTATAGATAATTGATGTTATTAAAATTGTGCAAAACCAATTATGCTCACAAAGGCTTTGAGAGCAGACCTGTGGGTGAAGATGGTTTGTGTATCATTTATATGTCATATCTTGATATATGAGAACTGTTGCTGAATACTGTCATAAATGTGTATTTCAAACAAAATACCTGCTATTAAATGCGCTTTATCAGTCTGTACACTTTTTGTTATGCCCTTAGTGAATGATTCGATATCTTAGTTCATTATAATTTGTTTGTTTTGTAACAATAGTGATCTAGCAGAAGTGCATGCTGGGAGATAGGAAGCGGATTGGTCATGCTCTTCAGCCACAGTCGTGTCCTTTCATTACCTTGATTGTGTTCTATCATGTAAGTTATGTGGCTAGACTAGTTGAGCTGTCTTAGTTATCTTACACTTTTGGTCAGGATCCTTTACATCTCTGTGAGGCTAACATGACTGGCAGTTTTCATGTCTCCAAGCACATTTTCTTATTATGGTATTTCTGAATTGCTAAAACACTAAACCCCATTCCCTTAATCAAATCCACAGTGGCCTAAACGTATATCACAAATCAAACACTCTATTGGTCACACCACAAACACTGTTCAGGCACTTAGACACATGCAGCACAGCACTACCACTCTGTCTTGCTAAACTGCATTCTCAGTCACTAAACACACTCCATACTTGTGTTGCAAAACCGTAAACACTGGCAGCAGAATGCAAACACAACTCCAACACAGCTGTCATCCGTTACACACAGCAGCTCACAGTTAAGCACACACATGTCCAATGATGTGATCAGAGCAAATGGGCAGGATTAGTGAGCAGGTGGCACATGTGCATCTACAGTAGACGGACATATACAGAGAGGCAGAGGAGGAAGAGAGAGGATGACTGAGAACGGTCATCACCAATGAGACACAGGGAACCATTGTACACCATGTCCTCGTCCACAGGATGACAATGAGGGGAGCAGGACAAAGGGTCCAACCCAATCTGAGCAGATTCTCTGTGGCAGCATCATCAGAACATTCACTGTTCCACGCTGTACGACATCTGACACACAGTATGCCACACTGCAAGTACTGTGGTGTTCATTACAGTGCAATGTCCACTGGCAATATACATTCATAAGTGCACTCCCCCTCACCCAGAATTGAACAACAACCACATGCGGGTGGCAGGAGCGCCCTTTTCATGCAACAACAGGAAGCACTCATCATTGACATGGTCTTATGGAGCAATGCCATCCGTCTCTGTGAGATCCAGCAGAGAGTGATTGCAGACAGTAACAACTTTGATGGAATCAAAAGTGTGTCACTGTCAACCATGCTAACCTGGGGCCAAACAGCACCGGACATCTCCTCACATTCCTGGGTGGTCTACAGGATCGCATGGCTGCGCGTGAACAGCTGGATCAGCAAGCAGTGCCTCCTGTATACATCATAGTTTGGGACACTGTGACCTTTCACCGTGCCGTCCTTGCCGTGCCGGGGTTTGTGAATGTAGTTTGAGTTTTTGGATTTGTGTTTAAGGTTTTGAGAAAATGAGCGGTGGATTTAGGAAATGTGTTTTAACAATTCAGAAATACTGTAAAACATGTGAACTATGGTCTGTGGACTGCAGGCCAAACATGCTGTAACTCGAATCATGGGATCTCCATGAGTGCATTACATTTTGTTGCGTGCCTGTTGAGTGATAAGGGTTTAAACAACAACTGGCGGTTTATGTGAAGTTTAATCAAAGGTTAAAAAAAGCATTATTTTTACTACTATTTTTTAAAATCGACATATTGTTTCTCTTTGTTATTGCTCCTTATGAAACAGCATTTTTTTTAAAATATTCTCATTCCTTTAAATGAGCTGTAGCTCTGAGATTGGAAGTCTGTTGTGCAATTAGTAAGATGATGTCAAATTTGAAAAAAAAGATAAAGCGTTAAAGCGGATTGTAAAATTGCAAAAAGTCAACATTTTCTAATGAAAAGATGCTTTTTGAAGCCAGCATCCATGCAACAATAGACTATTGTAAAACCATCAGTCATACCTGCCAGATTCATGCTGTTTATTATATATTTCTGGTGAAAGGCTGATGGACCTAATAGCAGACTACAGCAACCTCCCAGCCCCTCCAACAATGAGTTTCAGACATGAAGAACTTTATAGTAGGATCTGAAATGATCCATGCCTACTGGCTGAAGAAGCAAATTGCATTCCATGCGTGCCTGTCAGTGCAAAGAAGTGAGCTGCTAACACAGGGCAGAACCAGATCCCCACAAGGGTACGAGAGGCTTTGAACTGCTGGCCAGTTACCTGCATCTCCATGTGGAAGCTCCTCCCAGGCAACAACCATGCTGAGTAGGCACATGTTGACATGCTCAGAAGGGCACTGGAAGAAACACCAGAAGGTCAAAGCACCAGCTAATCATTGAGAGCGCAGGACTCAAGATGCTAAAACCTGGCAGACCAACCTGAGCACTGCCTGAATTGGCTACAAGAAAGCCTGCAACTCAGTGCCCCACACATGGATACTGGAGTGCTTGGTATTATGTAAGGCTACCAAATGTTGCTGGACTGAAACTTAACTGAATGGAACTGGAAGACCACACACCTCCTCCCATGGATTACACAACCCCTGCTTGCAAATAGACACACCCACCCCACCTGCGTTTTCCTCCTGTGCCCCTTACAAGTAAACTAGTGCTCTACAAGAATACCCCTCTGGATACCGCTCCTGGCATTGTGCATCAAGTACTTTGTGTTGTAAATAAACTGTTTGCTGTCAGCTCCTGCCGTCTTGGCCATGTTTGCACTTGGGTCCACCTTGACATATAATGCATAATCTATGAGTCAAAAAGCACAAAAGCTTTAGATGAAAAGCCGTCTTACTGATTCTTTTAGAGTGAATGGGAACCATTTGTTGGTTACTGATGCATTCTGAATGTTCCATGTTCCAAACATTTCTTCTGCTGTTCAGCATTTTTCATGCAATTCTTAAAACAGTTATGACTTTCCAAACTCTTAATTGAGTTGGCTTCTAAAAACATTAGCTTGTATTTCAAACTAAAATGTTGTGAAATGCAGTCACTCTTTGCTGCATATGCTATTGGAGAAAATCACCACAGTGAAGCCTGTGGATGAAAACTGAAAGGATTTTCTCTTTCTTTTTTTCAATTTGAATGATGGAAAATATGGCATAATGTTTGATATAACATTGATATTTACTTAGTGAGGGAGTTTAACAGTGTCTTTGCTACACATTTAGTTTAGTGGGATGGATCTAGTCACCCTTACACCCAGAGTCTACTACAGTACTTAGTCCTAATGTTTAACCTGACTTTACATGGGCAACACAACTGCTGCCTTAGAGAGAGAGGTGTGTTCTAATTTAGTCTGTAACAAAACTATCCAGAAACTGTAGTGCCGTGACTGTGACAAATGCCCTAAGTGAAGTTTTTATTACTGATGCCTAACTCATTCACAACTGACAGTGGAAGAAATAATTGCAAGCTTGTTAATCCAGTATGACATAATTCACAGAAATGCCAGAAAATAGGTTCAGACACACAATAGTCCTTAGCAGCACATTCATGCTGCATTAATCTCTTTCTGTTATAACCCAGGGAATACGCTGTTGTTTCTGTGCTGAAACAAATGATGAATAGAGCGTACAACGCTATTCAGTGGTTTGTTCAGTCTTTTGTGCAAGCTGTTTCCTTGTTAGTGTTCTGTGTCTCAGTGAAACACTTGTTTTCTTGAGGCACAGAGAGACTTAGCGTGCATGCCAAACAAGCCTCTTCACTATGTTGTTGCAGAGCTTGATAAGTATCTGCTTTCTATTAACAAATGGGAAAAAAAAACACCAGTTTGAGCAGCCTCTGTGGCCCAGGCATTTTGTTCTTTGAGCATTTTAAAAACATCACCAGGATCCAACCAACTCTACTGTGTAAGTATGATGTGTTGGAAAATGTAAATGGTTATTATGCCTGAGTATTTGTCAGTGTTTCTGAGATTTGACTGTGGGCACATTTGTGCTCAGTGCACCCACACAGTTTCTGAGTAAGGTAAAGCCCCTACAACAATACAGAGAAAACCCAAACAATCTGATGACCCCTATAAGCAAGCACTTGACGAGAGTGGGAAGACAAAACTCCCTTTTAACGGGAAGAAACCTGCTGTTACCTGCTGGGGGTGAGGGGAGGGAGACGAAAGACACGCTGTGGAAGAGAGCCTCATGATCTCAGATCCTGGATGGCAAAATAGTTCCTTCAACTTAACAACAGCAAAACTGAAATTATTATCTGCACTCTCCCCACACCCCCATGCTGTAGCTAGAAATCTTTGTGTTTTTATGGATAGTCTCTTGACTTTTAACAATCAAGTCAACAGGTTTAATCAAGTGAGAGCCATCGCTAGATTTAAAGCCAGTTTTGCTCATAAGGATGTGGACACAGTTATTCACATTCACATTATTCCCATGTATAGGAAATCTTAGAAACATGGTGCCTTACCAGATACTTACTCTGGATGGATTTACTGTACCTTGGCCCACCAGTAACACTGTGAGAAATTGTGGAGTAATTTTTGTTTGTTTGTGGGACTTTTGTGGTTGTTTTGAAATTGGGTTCTTGGAAACCTAGGAGGAAAATGCGTCTGCCTGGGATTCACTTTTGACCAACTTCTGTTGCTTTAAAATGGGCCAAACCATAGACACCAAGCTAATTAGCTCCTTCAGCTGATCCCAGCATTGAACTTTCATGATACGGGACCCCAAACTTCAGAGGTTGCCTTTCTGTTGGCTCTGAAGACGTGCGACGTTTGATATGAGAAGAGTCTGATTGTTGTTGCTGAAATAGCTTGGTGCAAAAGATTTAAGCCATGCACTTCTACATTTAAGCTCTTCGGGGTCATGCCTCATTTGGCTTGGAAAGAGTTCATCAAGGAATTGGTGGCAGCCTTTTTACGTCACACAAAGGTAATTGGAGCCTGCCAGAAAAATGTGGCATTCAGATTCACGGACAGAGTGACAGATTCTTTTTTTGGACTTATTTCCATCTTGTTCACACTTTTCATAGCTGCATTGATCAAGTCTTGAAAAAAAGCAGCAGCAGATGAATAATTCTTCACTGTGGTACCAATGAATGCATGCATTTACATGTCAAGAGAATAGGTTTTAGTGCAAGACGAGTGAAAAAGAAAAAAAAAAGCCGCCCCACTCGCTTAGTCTTCCTGCCATATCTCTCTGGAGTTCCAGCTAGCAATTACAATCCAGCCTTACAGAAATGTGGTCCAGTCAAGCAGCATAAGAGGATTGGAGTTCAGATACCACTTGATTAGGCCACAGTGAATCGAGCTGTGTGCTCAGTCCCATCAGGATTTCCATGGTACTTGACTGAGGAGTTTTGGACTTCAACCTGTGATCCGCTACTTTACTTTTCATGTGCATGTGTTTAACATGGGGAATAAGAACAAAAGAGTTGTACCCTTGGAGGAGGCTGATGACACTAGTGTTTCTCAAGCTGTGGGGCATGCCCCACTGGTGGCCGGGCCTCGCTTCGTGGGGCACGACAGAAAAAGTTTGAGAACCACTGGTTTACACTAACCGTATTACTAGTGCTGCATGATTGTAGCCAAAGTGATTATCACAATGATTTTGATCAGTACTGAGGTTGCAACTATTTGTCACAATTATTGAGTTTAGAGACAAAAATGTTTTTATTGCACTTTTGTGCAATGATGGCACTGCTTTCTCATCCATGCAATCCTTCTGATACAAATGCTTGCATCAAAATAAAATCGGTCCTCCTCCTTCTTCAGCTAAATCCAGCACATCTCTTAGAAGAAAAATATATAAATTTAAAAAAGTACCAAAACTTAACACAAAATTAAATCAGCAGGCACTGTTTTTTACTTTTACACTGTACTACATTCCTGTTAACTAAAGTCTAAAGTTTTTTTATAGTGTCCAAAGTCTCTGTGTTTCCCCGATGAGCAGTAAGAAATATAGATTCTTAAATGGACCTTAATTCCTTAGATGGATTTTATTCTTCTATAAACATTAATATATGATCCTAAAAAAGTACTTGACCTTGCAAATTTGCATGTAGACGAAACCTACTTTTGAATTCTGTTTTTAGATTTATTCTTCACTTTCTCGCAGTCTGTTAAACACCACTGAGGCTGCAGCAGAAAGAACAAGAACTAAAACTGTCTTTTAAATATTAATTTAATGGAATACGCCATCAGAGAATCATAATCCATCAGATTCTCCTGCATCTTAATTATAGAGTTGTGCTATTGATAACTTAGCATTTTTGCCATCTTTCTTTCCTGGCTTCAAATTTCTCTTTCCCACTCTTACTGACTAAAGTGCTTAAAGTGCCCATTCATTGAGCCATTCAAAGTTCATTCAGCACTTTTAGTACTGAACTACTGTGCAGTGCTTTGTCTGCAGCAGTAAATTTGTCAGTCATTGATATGTAAAACACTGGCTATGACATATGAAATGGAAACTTGAGACTGAGTGGTAATAATAGATCCTAACACAAAGAGCTATATCACATACTAATTATTGATAACATGCTGCACTGAAGGTCCTCGTCTCAGGAGAAACAGGGACCGTAACCGTCTCCAAAATGAACAGTTTGTAAACATGTCTGTCTCTGCTTAACCATGACCACAGTTTTTCCCAGGTTCTTAGAGGAGTACAGTAGTTCAGGATCCTTATTTTTTGTCATACTGAGAGTTGAATGAGATGATCAGTTTAGTGAATTTGAAAATATAGCCTGCAGACAATTAGCTGCGCACTAGAACCACCAGCTGGGGTCAAGATGACCCCCTTGGCATTTTAAAGTGCATATACCATGTTAAACATCTCTGATTTCATGACATTTCACAAAATTGGATTTATTCATCATATAGTGAATTTTGTGAGTAATATATTAAAAAGAAAAAATAAATAAATTTATGCCTAAAACATTTTTACCTTCTCTATAAATCTGTGTTAGATACTGTGTTGAACAATCATTTTAGTGGGATTAATTATTTCTTGTCACTTTCTGGAGTCTCCAGATGTAATATGTAACTCTTTGTAAAATGTAAATGTATGCTAAATTACTAAATTACTAAAATTTACCATAGGATCCAGATAAGAAATGCTCTTTTAAAAGAAAAGTGTCCAGGCAGATTTAGAAGGTTTTGCATCTGAACCCTTCATGTTTCTATATTCATTAAAAGAAATCTACAACAAAAACGCTTCTGAACAGTAAATTGTGCAGAGACAAACTCGTTCTCATGTAACATTTTATATTTTCCCGTTCTCGTTATATCTATAATGAGAACAACTGCACACAATTGCAGTGTCTCCATAACAACCATCAACATAACAGAGAAGAACATGTAAGTGTAAAACACATCACATCATTAACAACAGTATACATTTGAAAGGAAAATTGATATAACAATTGATGATAAATTAATTAATGAAGCAGTGAGGGCACGAGAGCAAGACACTCAGCCAGGGTCGTGCCTGGCTTCCTTCATGCTTGTACAGTTTTGGCGTGGTTATGGCCAAAAAGTCAGCTTTTTCTGGCAATCTCACGCCCATCCGATGGATGCTGCCGTATGAAGAGTAACGTGAAACCACATGGTCTTAAATTTAAAGCTTTTGTGGGATCTCGCAAAAGCGCATTTATTTCTTTTTTCCTCCTGTCAGTTTGGTCGGCGGTCACTTGGGGTTTAAGCAAAAGCATGAGGCTGGAATAAAATGCATCCAACTTGTGGTCTATATTAAATAAGAAAGAGCGTTTCATGGACATCAACAACAACTCTACAAGCAACCGGCTTCCTTTTATACTCTCCCTGCCACAGGTGAGCATCCAGAATAGTCCAAGTCTGCGTGTAGCAAAACAAATGAAAACCAAATAATCACGTTCACCAACATCAGACAAAATATAACACAAAGAAGGAATATTGTAACTAATTCAATAACATATTTATAAAATGTGTACCAAGACATTCTTGATAAAAGAATCTGCTGCCATGTACCAGGATGATGATGAAAAGAGGGTGGAAATTTCAGTAAGACGATGATCCCAAACACACAACCAAGGAAACACTCAATTGGTTTCAGAGAAAGAAAATAAAGCTGCTAGAATGGCCACGGCGATCACCTGACCAGAATCCAATTGAAAGTCTATGGGAGGAACTAAAGCTCAGAGTTCATAGACACAGTCCACAGAACTTTCAGGATCTGAGGAGTGTTTGTGTGGAAGAATGGGCCAAAAATTCACACCTGATCAATGAATGCAGCTAGTTTCTCCGTACAGGAGGCATCTTGAAGCTGTCATCACCAACAAAGGCTTTTTTATGAAGTATTAAATTTCAGTAAGTGTGTTCATTTCTCATTATTGTGACTTAATTTATGGACATCTATGGTTTGATTTCTTTGCATGTGTAGATGGGTTGTTACAGACACCTGGTGAGAATTTCATGTCACCAGCACCTTCAGAAATATATTTACTTAGAAAATTGGTGATGTGTTCAGTATTTTACCCACTGTAGCTTGTGTTATACAGAGCACTGGAATAAAAGATTGTGAGCACTCCTGTTGACCTCAGACCTTTACATATGACTCATGGTAAATGGACCGGTTCTTATATAATGCTTTTCTACTCTACTTGAGCACTCAAAATGCTTTATACAAGTACTTTATGCCTAAATGCTTTCTATCTAACATCCACACTTCAATGAATGCACTGGAGAGCAACTCAGGGTTCAGAATCATACCCGAGGATGCTTTGGCATGCAGACAGGAGACGCCACGGGATCAAACCACCAACCTTCCAATCAATAGGTGCCCTGCTCTACCTCCTGAGCTACAGCCATCCCAACCTTATGTAAGAGCCTAACTGATTTTGCTCTGCGGATGCTGAAAAGAGAAAACGTCAATGTGGTGTGAAATGTTATGTTGACAATGAGAAATGTCGGCCACATCGTACATTAAATATTTCAGACAGATATATGCCCGAGATTTGACCGCCTATCAATTTGTTCTCTTCACACAGAGCGTCAGTGACTGCAGCAGGAACCAGCATGTATTTATAGATGTGTTTAGCAATACAGGCACACATGTGGCACCGCACTCATATACAAACATGCACACAACCACGCTGACACGCGACTTTGAAGACACTTACCTAGACACACAAGGCCATAGCTGCCAAAATCTTTTTTCAGATCACCCATCAGCCCCCATCCCTGCCTTGTAATAGCATACACACACACACCACCACTGAAGGTGAGCGAGTGTGTGATAGGTACAGTCTGTCTGTCATGGTATCCACAAAGTGCTCTGACATCTCCTGGCTGTGTTGACTGAGCTTTGTGATCCCGCTGTCTCCTCCGCCATCCCTTTACCTCCCCCCACTCCCCCCTCCCTGCTCTTTTACCTGTGGTTGAAGGCATCACATCTTATCATGTCAAACCAGCCACACTTGGCTCTCTCCCCCTTTTTTTCCTCTGTACTAAAATAACACAGAGAGCAGTTTGTTGATTTTTTAGACCACCTTGGAATGATGGCATTTCACAGGAAGTAAAAACCATCTCTGCTAACAGATGAGCAGAAACAATAAAGGTCCCCACAAGTAAAAGCAACCTAACTTTAAAAAAAAAAAAAAAAAATCAAACGCTCCATAATTCATGAGTGAACGTCTCACAACTATACAAGCTGGAAATGTAGTTTTCATGCCCATTACCCTGCAAGCTTCTGACATAATCACTAGTGATTTTAGTAATGTTTTTTCCCTCTTCAGGATAATCCCAGATACTTATAAATGGCATCAGTATGCATGTAAGAGTACTGCCTGTGTTCAATGACAGGTTTGATTGTAAGAGGTTTGCATCAGAGTGCCATGGATTTTAGAACAACATATATACAT
The DNA here is from genome assembly GCA_034780415.1 of Cichlasoma orientale. Classification (NCBI taxonomy): domain Eukaryota; kingdom Metazoa; phylum Chordata; class Actinopteri; order Cichliformes; family Cichlidae; genus Cichlasoma; species Cichlasoma orientale. Next base: position 226,728 of record JAVDPK010002881.1, on the reverse strand, counting down.
CCATCAACCACTTTAAATTTAAAACATTACAAGAAAGCCTGGCTCACTGTAAGCAAAATATAAATTAGTCTTGAGCAATAGTTCCTTCAGAATGTCTTTCAAAGTGTTTCTTTCAACATCAGCTGCTTTTAAATTCATTTTTGGTCCAGTCCTTGTACCTGAAGACAAATTTTTTGTTGTTGTTGTTTGTTTGTTAACCCCCTTAACCACAAATTACCCAAAAATGGAACTTAATAATGGGTTTACAGGAGTGCTAAATACAAATTGGAAATTGTTATCAATATGAATGGACGAGGTTGGGAGAGAGGTACAACAGCATCACAGTATTACCAAACTAAGGCCCTGCAGAGCTCGCTGTGGTGGCAGGCTGGGGCCAATCTCACCGACAAGAGCTGCGCTTCCTCCGGCCCGAGGGTGCAGGAGGCGCAGAGGCAGGCTCCTTGTCCTCAGACCACATTTGCACCAAAAAGGAGGCTGGAGAAGAGCCGACTGGCAATGACATGCCGCTGTGGCACCAATGATGAAGACAAGGTAATACACGAGGAGGTGAGCGAGAGAGAGCCAACTCTGGGGCCTGTATCTGCTCTCTCAGTTCTGTTAGAACTTTTACCAGCTCTGAGACCCAGGGATCTTGTTGTAGTGGAGGATTATTTCTTATAATGGCATCCACTACATTCAGCCCAACTGACACTGTCCGAAGATCTAGGGATTTGGCAATGAGAGTGAAGATCGCAAATGCACTGTCCAGACCCTTGCTCTCCCAGAGAACAGAGTCGCTGGATCCATATTTGGTCGTGTCGTTCTGTCATGTACCGCTGTGGCAGGCGGGCTGTGGACCCAAAATGCAGGACTCCAGACAGAACTTAACTTTACTTCAGCTTTATTGCTGGAAACTGGAAAAGCAGGCCCTGCAGCATAAAACAGAAAAACTCACTTTCACTAACTGACTCACAATTCAATTCAATTTATTTTTATAGCTCCAAAACAAAACAAAGCTCAAAGTCCAAAAACTCAGAACACTGGACAACTAACCCAGGACCATGGCAGTATTAGACCAGTGTTAACTTTATGGATGCGGGTGGCGTGTGTTTTGTGGGGGCAGGGGAAAAGGTCTTTGCTGTGCTCAGTCACATTTACAATACAAACCTCATGCGTGATCTTCTGATGTTGGAGTTTTCATGAATGCAGCCTGGAAACTGATTTCTCTGACCGAGTGGACCCAAAAAAACTAAGCATATTCTAACTTATCATTCCATCAGACAGAAATAACTTCTGCATATTTTTAAGTTGCATTTTATTCTAAATTCAACATGATATCACAAAGTTTGCAGATATCGTAACACCATTTATATGAATATACTCTGGGTTGCATACAGTCATATTCACTCAGAAAGTTCTACAGACATGCAAAGATGGGGGTGGCGGGGCACTCCTTGTCTGCAAGAAGTGTCTTATTTCACACCGGATCATTAAGAGGTGACAAAAATGTCACTGTGATGCAAATGATGAGCGACAGCTGAATAAGCACTAAAACGAGAAAAGCAAAAATCTCTCATTTTACCACTGCCCCACAGCTCTGCAACACACAAACAGGATGACTGATTTTATGACAGTAAAGCAGCTGCAGCTCTGAGCAATGGAGCTGCAGAAAATGATCCATTTGGACTCACTGTCCTTAGCCTCCCACCGAATGGTGGGCGTTGAAGATCTCGCAGACTGGGGCCTTTTCCAGGTGTCCACATCACACCCTCATTATACGTTTAGGTGCGCCAGGTCTGTCCACCATCCTCCCCCGCCACCTGATCCAACTCACTATCAGGTGGTGATCAGTTGACAGCTCAGCTCCTCTCTCCCCCCATGTGTCCAGAACATACGGCCACAGATCTGATGATACCATTACAAAATCAATCGTCGACAACATAGCTCCTGAGATCACTGGGACACAAACCCCTCCACCACAATAAGTTACGGCTTTAGTCCTGGAAATTATGCAGAACTTAAGGGTACATTCCCGTAACATTCATGTACTTACAGCCTTAGTAGCGGGCCATATTATAACGTGTTAACTTATGCTGCATATCAGAACAAGATCCAGAGTGTAATTAAAATGGTGGGCTTCTCTTAAAATTTATATTTTGAGAGAAGCCAACATTTAATAGATTAAATGCAGTGTTGAGGCTGTCATTCTCAGCATCTACATGGATGTTAACATCACCTACTATCATTTTTTTTATCTGAGCTAAGCACTAAATCAGATATAAAGCTTGAGAAATTAGATAGAAACTCCAAATAAGAACCAGGTGGATGACAGATAACAACAAATAAAACAGTTTTTTGAGTCTTCCAATTAGGGTGTACAAGGCTAAGAGTCAAACTTCCAAATGAATTAAAACACACCCTGGGTCTTTGGTTGATTAATAAGCTGAAGTGGAAGATTGGGGTGGAAGGGGGTGTTGTTTCATTTAAACATCCTGCTGTAACAAGGTTTCTGTAAGGGAGAATAAATCAAAATGTTGATTAGTTATTAAATCATTTACTAACAGGGACTTAGAAAAGAGAGACCTAATGTTTAATCATTTAAAATGACGTTCTGATAATGATCATCATTGTAAGGGTAATGATCAGGATGAAGATGAGGGTGCCGATGAGACGTTACAGTAAAAGTCTCTGAGCTTGAAAAAAGGCGACTGGACTCCTTTTTGTTTCTTGAAGACGTTTCGCCGCTCATCCCAAAGGCTTCTTCACTTTACAAACCAAAAAGTGGAGAGACCCTGTGGGTGTAGTCCCCTGGAGCAGTGACGTGCGGTGAAGTTTGTGGTGAGTGAGGCACTGACTCGTCTGGAGTCGATGTTCACATATATGAACCCAAAATAGAAACTTATATTTCAATTAATTATGTTAATGATTAATTATGCTTTAATCAACTCCATACTGTTCAACAATGATGGCAAGAA
>JAVDPK010002881.1:113850-151867 GCA_034780415.1 Cichlasoma orientale | reverse complement strand
AGTGGGAAGGAAAAACTCCCTTTTAACTGGAAGAAACCTCCAGCAGAACCAGGCTCAGGGAGGGGCAGTCATCTGCCGGAACCAGTTGGGGCTGAGGGTATAGACACAGGACAAAAGACACATTGTGGAAGAGAGCCAGAGATTAATAATAACTAGTGATTAAATTCAGAGTGGGGTATAAACAGAGAAAGAAGATATGAATGAAAAGAAACACTCAGTACAGGGCGCCCAGCTTGCTTAGTGCTGAAGCCGGCGACAAAAGGAACGTTTTAAGCCTAATCTTAAAAGTAGAGAGGGTGTCTGTCTCCTTCTAATCATACTGCCCAAGGGAAGCATGTATAGTGTAAGTAAAATTGGTCCTAGCACAGAACCCTGTGGAACTCCATAATTAACCTTAGTGTGTGAAGAAGAACCCCCATTTACATGAAGTCTAGATAAATATGATTCAATATTAAAGGTAGTGCAGCGCAGTAACCTTGACTAATGCTGTTTCTGTGCTGTGATGAATTCTGAAGCCTGACTCAAACTCTTCAAATAAACCGTTCCTCTGCAGATGATCAGTTAGCTGTTTTACAACTACTCTTTCAAGGACTTTGAGATTCTGTCCTTGCAGAAGGAGACCCTGGGGAAGACCCAAGGACATGTTGGTGAGATTATATATTTTGGCTGACTTGGGGAAACCTCTGTGATGAGTTGGTGGACCTAGCTAGGGAGAGGGAGGGCTGGGCTTCTCTGCTTGGACTGCTACCCAACCTGGACCTGGATCAGCAGCAGAACAACAAATAAAAAAAGACTCTTTCCAACATCTGCCAAAACAGGTCCAATTCTCTGATGTGATTTTAATTGCACACCTTGGTCACGCTTCTGCAGCTTTTTCAAAGTAAACCTGAAATCCATCCCAGTATTTGCATGACTGTCATCAACTGAGCATGAACAAGTTAGTAATATGCCTGTACTGACATTCTTAATACAATGCATTAGTTTGAGAGGGAAACTGCATGTGTGACACTGTCAGCGGCAGGTGCTGGCCTCTTCACACCTCCTTATGAAATGAGCTGAGCTGGCATTCATAAACACACGCACACACACGCACACAACTGGCTAGTTTCTGTATTTTTTAATCTTTGCACCTGAAAGACATGGCACTTGTCTAAAAAAAAAAAACTAGTAAATGTTAGAGGTAGTAGCAGACAGGCAGAAGAAATGTAGTTTCCTGTGCACTGTGTGATGTTCTTTTTAATTCAAAGGTCATTTGAAGCAGTGCTGTGATGGTAAATGGTAGAAAAAAGATTTCACCCCAGTTGTATTTAAAGCAATTTAATGTTATTTTATTTTTTTTTATTTAATTTTAATCTAGTAAGCAGACCTGAGTTTGGATTGTTTTGTTTAATCTATGTATAATTATTTCTTGTCATAGCACTAAAGTAATAATACATACTGCATATAGGCGGGCACGTGGGAAATGTTTATATATTTTACTAATTTTTATTTGCATGGTGAATCTTTTGAACCATCAGGGAGATGAGAGATGGTGATTTTTCCATTATTTATGGTCTTGATTATATTTACAGCTGATGAAGTAGACAAGGTGCCACCCTGCTCCTGATCCTTGGATATTTAAAAGTTACCATGTTCTGTAAAATGATCACTTAAAACATGAGGTAGACTACATGACCTACAATACAACCCACTGATCACTGTTGGGGTCAAACTGTTGTTATAGTAAAGTCAGTGAAAAAGTATAAACAGTATGCATCTATGGTGTGAATTTGAACATCCCAGGTGAGATTATTCTCGAGTTATTGCATTCACAAGATTTGCAGAACACTTGACCTCTGATCTTTACCTTCAGGTTAATGTTGCCAAGATTTGAACTCGTCCAAGAGTTTTAGTAGATGCGTATGTAGTGTGAATTTGAACATCCTAGGTCACATCATTCTCGAGTTATGCCAACATTCCAACATTCCACCAGGTGGAATGAACTGAAATTCTGCTCAGTAGTTCCATTCTTTGTGGAAGTCTAGGATTGGAGCCAGGGTTAAAATTATTTTGGCTTTTACATTATCGTTTAGTTTTATTTTGTCATAACTTTTTTCCCCCAATTCAGTTCGTTTTAATTAGTTTTTAGCGTGGTTCTGCAAGGTTTTATTTTTGGTTTAATGCTTAGTTTTAGTTTTTCACACTTTATTTGTCGGGTGCAGGATTCAAGGTGCAAGAGTAACTCCCGTATAATTAAACCTCAACAGATTATACCATTTAACAAAAAGTTGTATTCAACCACCAACTAAGATAAGATAGCAGCATTATGCGCTAAATGTGTGTAATATTAAGGATGCACAACATCATGAGATATCAACAGGGAGAAACATCAAGAAAAATCCAATAAACCAATAAACTTAAACTCCCAGTAAGCTCACCTGCATGGCCACGATGCTGGTTCTCTGTTGGAGCCGGAGGAGCTACTCAGAGACGCTAGCATGGTTAGACACTCACATTAGGCCTGAATTAGTCTTCTGCGCTGGGTCTTTGCAGGCCTACATACGCGAGTGGCCGACGTCTTTGTGTGTTAATTACCGTGTCTCAGTGTTTTACCTGCGGTGCTGGTCGATATAAACCTCCTGGGTCCTCCTTCTTTGTGGTCAGTTTTTTTTTTTTTTGGCTCTAGATATAATTGTCCCTGTAGTTTTTTGTTGTTTTTTTTTCACTTAGTTCATTCCTTCACGTCCCTTCACGTGCACCAGCCTGCATCACAGAAGCAAAACTCGACCTCAAAAAGGGGACGGGAACAGGCTCAGCCCTCACAACCCCAGGAAACATATAAGCCATAACATACTTACTGTTGATGGCATTTCCTTGGCCTCCATTAACACTGCATGAAATCTTTGAGTCATTCTTGACCAGGATACATCCTTCAATGCACCTATTAAACAAATATGTGGAACTGCTTTTTTGCATTTGCGTAAGATTTCTAAAATTAGAAACATCCTGCCTCAGAGTGATGCTGAAAAGCTAATTCATGCATTTATTACTTCTAGGCTCATCTACTTCAATTTATTGCTGTCAGGTTGTCCTAAAAGCTCCCTGAAAAGTCTTCAGCTGATCCAAAATGCCACAGCAGTGTCCGCAGAATACTGACAGGGACAACCTATTTCTTCCATATCGGCTTCTCTTCATTGGCTCTCTTTTAAATCCATAATTGAATTTAAAATCCTTGTTCTTACATACAAGGTCCTCATAGTACCATGTCACCACAATAGAGCACTTACTCTTGGTTCCTAGGGTATTTAAAAGTAGAATGGGAGGCAGAGCCTTCAGCTTTCAGGACTCTTTTCTGTGGAACCAGCTCCAAGTTTAGATTCAGGAGACAGACACTCTCTATTTTAGGCTTCTTGATTAGGCTTAAAACTTCACTTTTTGATCAAGCTTTTAGTGAGGGCTGGATCAGGTGACCCTGAACCATCCCTTATTTACGTTGCAATAGGCCTAGGTTGCTGGGGGGATCCCATGATGCACTGAGTATTTCTTTTTCATTCACCACTTTTCAATCTGTTTATACTCCACTCTGCATTTAATTATTAGTGATTATTAATCTCTGGCTCTTTTCCACAGTGTGTCTTTTGTCCTGTCTCCCTCCCCTCACCCCCAACCAGTCACAGCAGATGACTGCCCCTCCCTGAGCCTGGTTCTGCTGGAGGTTTCTTCCTGTTCAAAGGGAGTTTTTCCTTCCCACTGTCGCCAAGTGCTTGCTCATAGGGGGCCGTTTTGATTATTGGGTTTTCTCTGCAGTATTGTAGGGTCTTTACATTACAGTATAAATTGCTTTAAGGCAACTGTTGTAATTTGGCTCTATATAAATATAATTTAAGTTCATTAAATTGAATTTTCATTGGCGTTTCTCTAGCTGATAATGTTGGGTTATGGAGGTAGTGAATGTTTAAAATGAATGTGAATGTAAAATTATTTTTCTTTGGGAAGAAAGATAAACAATTTCACACTAACTCATGTTGGAAGATGTCCCTCTAGTGCTGTGCTGGCAGGAATAACTGTGTACTGTAATTTTTATTTGAACAGTACATTATTACATCACAGCTGACGCAGCTATGCAGTGCAGTCCAGTGCTTCTCAGAGGAAATAATATCTTTCACTTCTATAATGGTATGGACTAAAGCATTAGTGAAACATACCTTTTTTCACATTGTTTAAAGCTCAGTAGTTAAGAGAGAATTTAAATAAACACAGTCGTAATAAAAGTATTATCAATTATCCATCCATCCATTTTGTGCTGCTTATCCGGTGCCATGCTGTGGGGGCAGCAGTCTGAGTAGAGAAGCGCAGACCTCCCTCTCCCTCTCCCCAGCCATCACTTCAAGCTCATCTGTAGTGCTAGCTACTGTAGATACTGAGATGCTGAGGCCAGCTGAGAGATGTAAGCTCTCCAGTGTGTCCTGGGTCTACCCAGGGGTCTCTTCCACTTAGGACAGGCCCATAATGCCTCAACCAAGAGGCGCTCGGGTTGCATCCTAGTCAGATGTCCTAACCACCTAACTGGCTCCTTTCAATTCAAGTCAATTCAGTTTTATTTATATAGCACCAAATCACAGCCTGAAGGCGCACCCCCCTAGACCAGCGGGTCTTAACACCTCCCACTCCCCTCTTCCTTCACTCATGAACAAGAGCCCGAGAAACTCTTCTACTTGGAGCAGAAGCTTGTCTTTGAAACAGAGCGAGCACCTGCCACTTTATCCAGCTGAGAGCCACGGCCTTTGTTGCAAAGGTGGGAAGACACTAATTACAAGTACTTTGTTACTGTACTTAAGTAGAGGTATATGTACTTTACTTGAGTATTTATTTTTCTGCCAACGTTTTACTTTTACTCCCTACATTTTAACAAAAATATACGTACTTTCCTCTCTTAGATTTTCAAAACAGTCTCGTTACATTAGGTTTAATACATTTGAGGGAAGATTTTATTCCACATCACTGAGCCTTCAAACATCAAACTGAATTGAGCCTAAATGGAGGGAACAATAACACATAAAAGACAATCCTATTGGTGTATCCATCAACAGGGGCTTATCGCATACAATGAGATGAAAGAGGGAAAACATATAATTCATGCATAATTTATAGCGCTGTACTCAGGGATTAAAGTGGGCTGCAATGACATTTTTGGTGCAGATGTGCATAAATTGTGGTCCTAGTACTTCAGCATCTAGCTGGCAGTACAGAAGAAGAGCGAGCGTAAATGGAGTAATGTGTTGTGGCAGATCATTTCAAACATGCCACATTGTTCCTCCTGAATTTGGGGATCATCTAATGCAGTGTTTCCCAAAGTGTGGGCCGTGACAGGGGGGTCACAGTGATAACAGAAATTCAATTTGAAATTATTCACAAGTATGTACAATTACATATTTATATAAATGTATTTATTTGTTTAAATTTAAACTGGTAATAGGAGGAGTTTAGTCTGCGATATTACTCATTACTCTGACCTAAATTTACTGCTCTTATATTGGAGTTTGTGTCCCAGTGGCAATTGGGTCACATATTGGCATTAGCACTTTACATATCACTGGGTAGCATTAGCAATTAGCCAATAGTCTATGTTGTTTATGTTTTTTTAATCACATTTTCAAAGGAATACATCACTTTCTCTTGTATGGGGGGGGCATGGGATTTTCTGGTTTTTAAGTGGGCCGCAGCACTCTTGAGTTTGGGAACCACTAATCTAACGGACCATAGACTTTCCCAGGGAGGCTGAATAGCATGATCTCCACGTAATTGGAGCACATGGTTACGAAACGAGCCACACGGCCATGACAAAAAAAAAAAGGGGGAGCTGCACATACAAATGCCAATTAAAAGACTGTTTATTTTAAATTAAAGGAAAAAAGGCAGAACTTAAACCAACCATGACGTGTGTAGTCAGTACAGTCAGTTGTGTCAGTGAGTGCACGATTGAAGAAAAAGTATATGCAGTGGGTAGGTGCTCACCTTGGAACCGGAGGGTCGCTGGTTCGAGTCCCCGTCTGAGCGCATGCTGTCATTGTGTCCCTGGACAAGACACTTAACCCAAATTGCCTAAGTGTGAATATGGTTGGTGGTGGTCGGAGGGGCCGTTGGCACTAATTGGCAGCCACGCTTCCATCCAGCTGCTCCAGGGCAGCTGTGGCTACATTAGTAACCTACCACCATCAAGTATGATTGAGGTGTGAATGAATAGTGCGTAGAATTGTAAAGCACTTTGAGTACCTTTAAAAGCGCTATATAAGTATAAGGCATTATTGTTATGCAATGTTGTCAAGTGGAAAAAAAATCTAAATCCAAAGAAGTGTCTCAGGGAGGAGAGCCACCCATAAAATCAGCTGTGAGCACTTATATAGGACACTGGCACTTATTGGGCCCAGGTGTTACCAGCATCACTGACTGGAAATGAGCCAGTCTTCCAAGTGCTTGCAGGAGAACTGCTGCACAAACAGGAAGGCAGGACAGAGTGGGCTATCACACCCCCCTCCATAAAACTGGACTCCTCCATAGGATCGAAGAAAAACTCAAGGAACCAATTCAAATAAATGACACTTAAACTTACTTCCACAAAGTAACAATGGTACAATAGTACAATAATCATTAAAAATTCAAAAATTGGAACTTGAGCCAATATGTCTGCAGCCACATTTATCACAGCCTTTAATGTGTCGGACGTTCAGATCGTGCCGTCCCATAACTCTCTGCAATCCTGCCTACCCAAAGAAGCATTTCAAGAGAAAGCAGGAACGACTAGCCAGAGACAGAAGTGACACAGGGAGGCTAAACAACTAGGCTGGTTTTTAACCCCAGCCAGAGCAACAACCCCCAGACAACTCTTGTACAGTCAAACAACTCATAACTTACCCAAGAGGACTAATCAAAATAAAGCTACTATCCAAAACAAACCAAATATAGTAACAAATAGCCCCACCAAACGTAACCTGTTACGATCACAAACAGTAAGTTACTCAAAATGTTAAGCAATCAACTTCACTGATGTAACTTCACGAAGACTCCTTCCTTCAGCAAAACACAGAAAGCTTCCCATCTAAACAAACCCGATCCAAATTCTTTATAACTCCGTCTTTGCTTGTTCTAACTCAAACTGGATCTGCTCAACTACCCTTTCTTTTTTTAAAACAGCCTGCAGCTTTTACTTTTCAATGTCATATCAAATTGGCAACAAGATTAGCTCTGCTGCTCAAAAGCAATGTAACAGAACAGATTATAGGTGATAATGACTGATTAGCTTCCTTGTGCTCAGACACCCATACTCTTTTTTTCAACCAACTCCAGCTTAAGCTCAGATTTTATGCTTTCTGTACGACACTTATCACCAAAACCACTTAAAACACTTGTCTGCAACTTTCAAAAGACATTCTTAAGTACAACAATCCAGAAAGCCTTCACATGGTGCAACACATTCATCTATCCCTACCCTGATTCCATCCAAGGTCCAGGGATAGAAAGAACAACTAGCGTATCAAAGAGGCATGTCTCTTAACTAAGCCCTAATCACCCCTCTACTTGCCTCCCTCCCCAAACTTATGTTCTCCGTGAACCCTAGTCTTCATGCAGATTAGCGGTGGGCTATTTAAACACTTAATCCGCCATGACTAAAAAAAGGGAGACACAAATTCAGAGTTCTATCAGGCTTGATTAGCCTGATAGAACTCCTCCTTCAGCTCAGTGGGCTTCCTTCACCTCCAGGGTCCACCATCTGGTTTGGGGATTACAACTGCAGCAGGCACCAGCCACCTAGCAGCTACAGCTCAGCAATGGAGGTGTGGAACATCGTCCATTCTGACTCAATGTTTCCAGCCTCTCTTTGCTGGGGATGATAATTGAACATCGTAGGGTCGGGCCCTCTGCCAGATACTCCCAGCACACTATGAATCTATGTTTGGCCTGTCCAACATCCTCCCCCACCACCAGCTCCAACTCACCAACAGGTGACGATCAGTTGACATCCACTCTTCCTCTGAGGATTGAAGACATCTGTCTGCAGGTCTGATAAAAGGATTACAAACTTGATCACTGACCTGTGACCTAGAGTTTTCTGATGCCACATCAAATTATGAATACTTTTATGCTCAAATATGCTGTTTGTTGTGGAAAATCGGTGGATGGTGCATAAGTCCAATAACAGAACAGCCCTCAGGTTCAGATCAGGCAAGCCAATCACACCCTCCAGGTCTCACTGTTATTGCTCATGTGAGCATTGAGGTCTCCCAGTGGGACAAGAGTGCCAGGTGGGGTACCCTCCAGCAACCCGCCCAGTGACTCCAAGAAGGCCATGTACTCTGACCTGTGCACATAAGTGCAAAAGACAGTCAGGATCCATTCCCCAACCCAAATGCACAGGGAAACAAAGGTTTCATTTGTCGGGGGAAACCCCAAATATACAGGCAGCAAAGCAGGAGGATACAGAGGGCAACTCCAGCTTGGAACAGAGTCCAGCCCCTCTCCAGGAGACTCTTTCCCAATAGGCTGTTAACACTCTGCTGCCTGGGGAGCGGGTACCACTTCAGAATCACAAAACTTATCTCATAAAATTTACATTGTAAATTGTCACATTATCACATTAGACCCAATCTTATCTCCTCATGCATGACCGATTGCCTAAAAAGGAGCACCTGCAGAAAAGCAGGAACATGGTGAATCTGATAAATCTGGTTTCAATCATGAAGCAAATATATAAGACTGCTTTGTCACATTTGCGCAATATTTCTAAAATTAGTAACATCCTTAGGATGGGATCAGGTGACCTTGAACCATCCCTTTGTTGTGTAGCAATAGACCTATAGGCTGCTGGGGGTTCCCATGATGCACTGAGCAGTTCTTTTTCATTCACCTCTTTTAACTCTGTTTATTTTGTCCTGTCTGTCTCCCCTCACCCCCAACTGGTCACAGTAGATGACGGTCCCTCCCTGAACTTGGTTCTGCTAAATTGAATGTGGAATTTACAGACCTTTTTATAAACAGTCACCCATTTTCAGAGGCTCAAACGAACATCATTTAAATACAAGGGTTATTTTTAATACTTGGATGAAAATCATTTGCAGCCAATGACTGCCTGGCATCAAGAACCCATGGACATTACCAATACTGTGCTTCCTCCTTTGAGATCCTCTGCCAGGCCTTTACTGCAGCCACCTTCAGTTGCTGCTTGTTTGTGGGTTTTGCCTTGAGTAATTGAGAAGGGTGTAGCCCTGTATACTTCAGAATTCCTCCTGCTACTTCTGTCAGCAGTCACACAATCAATAAACACCAGTGACCCAGTTCCATTGGCAGCCATACATGTCCATACATAACATTGCCTCCACAGTGTTAGACAGATAATATCGTACACTTTGGGTCATGAGCGGTTTCTCCTTCTCCATACTTTTCTCTTCCCATCACTCTGTTTCAAGTTCATCTTGTTTCATCTGTTTTTTTTCTAGAACTGGGTCCACTCTTTTTGATGTTTTCTGGCAAAGTCTAATCTGGCTGTCTTGTTCTCGAGTGTAACCAGTGGTTTGCACCTTTTCGTAAACCCTCTGTATTTGCATTCATGAAGAGGTCCCTTGATTGTAGACTTTTACAGTGATATGCCTACCTCCTGACTCATCCATAGAATGACAGAGCATGGATTCTTCTGGCTTTAAATGAGTCATTGTTCTGATATTTTATAAGTAAACCAATAATGTCTGGCATGATGGCAGCAACAGCACTTGTTTCACTCCTACTGGAAGGTGCTGTTTTTCACAAACACAAAGATAATATTCAGTGGCACTTTAGTCTAAAAAAGGAGAATAAATGGGGCTGAAAAATCCACTGTGGTGGGTGACGGTGTTGCTAAATCAACAGCAAGCTTCGAGGCTGGATCATCAGGTACTGTGCATGACTTTTTTTTCTCTGCTGTAAATGGTAAATGGACTAGTTCTTATATGGCGCTTTTCTACTCTAGCTGAGCACTCAAAGCACTTCATACAACATGCTTGCATTTACACATCCATGCACACATTCATACAAGCACTGTTTTCTATTTCAGCTTGCGCTCTATCTGACATTCACACACATTCACACTCCGACGGTTGCTGTACTGAAGGAGAGTAGAGATGAGGAAAAAGAACTCCGGCACAGAGAGTGAAAACAGGATGAGACCAGATGATAAAGTTTTAGGAACTATTTGTCTTGAAGCGAGGAGAGATGGGCACATTCTTCTCGGCTGCTCATCTGAAGAGGAACGGAGGATCTGAACTGTGTGAGTTTCCGATGACCTTCTTGACAAAGGAGGGCTGGAGGTCAGCCTCAGTGCTAGGCTTTACATTGATAATGTTCAGCACAAGCTAGGCAAACTGTCCACGCTCTCCTCTTGTAGGCCCTACCATACTCATTTATCATAACCAGCTGCCCACGCTCACAGCCATGATTCATTCCCTCAGATGGAGGAGAGATCACGGAGCAGGGAGGTCTGCTTCAAAGACGTGGCAAAAAGATGGGAGAGAAAAGAAGGAAAAATGAGACAACAGCTGAGAGATAAGAGGAATGTTTGACCTCAGTCATAGTGTTACCCCAGCATTTGTCTCCGGATCACTCTGTCAATTAGCCTGGTTCTAGATGTCAGCACAGAAAAATGTGGAGAAAAGCAAGAAGGGGGATGGTGGATAAAACATGAGGACAGGTGAGATAAGAGACAGAAAAGGAAAGAGGCTGTATAGCAGGCGCTGACTCATCTCTGAAGAGAAGCGGATGGAGAACAGAGAGCAGGAAGCTGCTCATCTTGTGGGCAGCTAAGAGAAGTGTTTCTCCTTCCTCCTCTGTCTGAACTTTTGTCTTGTTCACAGCTTGTGATCTTTCTTCCTGAATCCTGTAAACACAGCAACAGGAAACGTGTGCTGTCATTCGCCACTATGATCTGATGACGGAAATAACAGAGACAGCTAGAAGGAGGGAGGGAGGGACTGGGTAAAAAAAACAAAAGAAAATAGAACAGTCATGAAACAAAGTGAGGTCAATCCGTACAGTTTATGGGAAGACAATGTGTTGCAGACAAATACAGTAACTGTGGCGTTCATACAGAGCGGGGATTTACATAATGTGACAGTGCATTAAGAAGCATCAGGGACACAGATCGTACCTCTAATCCTGGCTGACACAAAACCTGCCTGCCCTGTTGAGCCTACTTGATCTGGTTGCCCAATCCATCTCCGAGTTCTCCTTCTTCTATCCTGGGAGCTAAATTCATCCAGCAGCTGTCAGGGGAAATTATTTTGGGTTGGATTGCAGGGTGTGTCGCTCCCAACTAGGGCTTAAGTTGGATTTGCATAAGGCCTTATATCACATAATTTTGCACACTTTGCATTGTGCTCCTTCACTCGGTCATTATTATAATTGAGGGCTGCCTGTTTTTGGCAGATCAGAGGCAGCGTTTCGTAAAGGGGTGCAGGAATACCAAGCAGTCATCTGTGTGGAGATAGACACAAGCAAAAGATGCAAGTTTAGAACTACTGCAATTAGATTAAGAAATCCAATTTTGGCATAAAGGCACAAAGCTGTCAGAAGCAGATGGAGCGCCTGTGAAATCCTCGCCTATCAGTCAAGTCAAAAACAAGATTATCTCCAGCAGAGAGGGAGAGAAAGCGGCCCTTCATTTGTTATTTTTCAGCCAGTGTCTTAAATTCCGATAAAACCAGACTCCCTCTGCTTCAAATACCAGCCTGAGATGATGTCAGGCGAGAGCAATTATTCTTTGACTCCAACAGACGTGTGCAAATGACTAATGATACTATCATACTGGCGCTATAAAAGAAATGAAGAGGATATTGGAATAACAAAGTGAAGATGGTCTAGCTTTTTTTGTGAAGCATGTGTTTTATCTCTTTTCCATACATCAAGCAAATGGCGCGAGACGCTCTTTATGCTTTGACAAAGTTAGCGGGGAGGTGCTGCCACCACACTGAAAAATATGTCTGAGTTGTAAACATCACAATTAAGCCTTGAAGCTGTCAAAGAACACATTTTCTCTTATTTCACGTGCCCAGAACGGAAACGCAGAAAACATCCGCCAGCTGTACCCACCGCAATGTCCATGCCGTGAATGTAGAGGTAGACTGGAGACAGTTAGGCACAAAAATAACTATTTGCAGCTATTCAGCTACTTTTACTTCCCAAAATCAAATCAGGACCGCTGCCAAGTGGCTATTCCAAAGAAAGAGGGCAGGACTCAGACAGCACACCACCGGGGGAACTGGCTGGAGTCCAGCTTTCCTTCCAGACTCTTCAAACAAACAAACAAAAATAAACAACCGTCAATTGATTTTGCGAAGTCTAATCGAGGTTACAGTAAAGGCTCGTTTTTGCAGAAGCAGGCAGAGAATTGTGAAAGTTAAAAAAAAAGACTCACCTGCGCAGACACGATCACTACAGCACCACGCTGCATGAATGGAGACCAGCAGATAAAACATCTATCAGTTTGACTGTGCACACAGTAAACAGCATTTTCTAACAGCAGCATTACCTACACACCGTCTTTTTAAGAGAACAACCAAATCCTGTAATACTATAAAATAATGCCTAAAAACTTATACCAGAGCCATTCACACAATAATTATATCTTTATTTCACTCATGATTTGGAATTTCTTTTTAGTTACTTCATGTTTTGTTTCTTTCACTTAGTGTTCATGCTGGGCTGCTGGAAGCGTCCACTCTGCAATAAAATTCATCCGGTATAAAATGCATTACAAACATCACACATCGACAAACCACAATGATGTGCACTTTTCATCTGTTGCCAGAGAACAGCAATTATTATTATGTGATTGAAGTGCAGACCTTCAGCTTTAATTCAAGGGGTTTAACAAACGTTTTGCACAAACTGCTTAAAAATTAGAAGCATTTTTATACACAAGCCCCCATTTTCAGAGGTTCAAAATTAATGGGACAAGTGACTGGCAAACAGTTTAGTGGCCAGATGAGGCCCGCTTCCTTCTTATTTCATGACAAGTGAAACAGACATAATATCCAAGCTTGAGTCAAAGTGTTGAATTAGTGCAAGTGAGGGAGGCCATCATTAGGCTGAAAGAACTAAATAAACCTCTCAGAAAACTTTCGAAGTCACACAATCAACAATCTGGTGCAGCGCTTTGATTTGGTGCAGACCACACAACTGAAAGACCACACAATTATTTCCATGGTTAAGAAAAACAACTTCACATCTAACCAAGTCAAGAACACTCAATACGGAGGTAGATGTATCTTTGTCAAAATCTACAGTCAAGAAACGCCGTCATGAATGGAAACACAAAGCGGTTACAACAAGGTGCAAATCACTGATTACATTCAAGACCGGGAAGATCAGATTTGACTTTGCCAGAAAACACCGAAAAGAGCCTTGAAAAGAGCCTTCCCAGAATTCCTTAGTGTTGCTACAGTATGTGCTCCTCTGTTTGTTTGTGTTTTTGTTACTTCCTGTTTTACTTTGTTAGTGCGT
Source organism: Cichlasoma orientale (assembly GCA_034780415.1). Lineage (NCBI taxonomy): Eukaryota > Metazoa > Chordata > Actinopteri > Cichliformes > Cichlidae > Cichlasoma > Cichlasoma orientale. Next base: position 138,364 of record JAVDPK010002881.1, on the reverse strand, counting down.
GTCTCTTGTGGCTTGTCTCAAGTTTTACTTCTTGTTTGTCGTTTTCCTTGATTGCACCCGTGCCTCAATTTTCCCCGATGTGTTCACTCGTGCTGTCGTCCTTTTGCGTTTTGTTGTGATGTTTATTTAACCTCCGTCTGTGCTCGCTGCTTGCTTGGAATCAGGGGAAAAAGTGAATATTTGCAGATTGTTTCTTTTTCAGTGTCACTACTTTTGCTAACAGGATTGGGTTTAAACCAGGTGACTGAACCTGTCCAGGAAAAAAGTATATATGTTTGAGACACGCATTATATAATTCTACAGATACACTTGAGGGGGATCTTTAGAATGAAGGAATTTACTGTATATATTTGAGCAAAAAAGAAGAAAAAATGTAACTGAAGCTGAAATAAAATAAAAATAATACACTGTACTGGGAACTCTTCACCACTTGAGGTTCTGAGGACACTGACGCTCAGAAATCTGTAGTGGCCACAGTCCCATTGGTGGATGATTTTAAGTATATTTCATATCTAAAAAAGAGAAGGAAACACTAACACCCTTCTTCCCTTCTGCCCCTTCCTTGATTTAATGTAACAGTTCTCTCATTCTGGTGTATGTGATGTCATTTCACATCTGTAACTTTTTTAGACATGACTTTTACTTTCTTTAAGAAAAGGAAATGAATGAATGAATAACTTAACAATTCCCACAAATGCTAAAGCATGTAAAGAATATGATTTTCTATAACACAGGTATGCATAGCAGATTGTCTGTCAAGATTATTTTAGTAATTATTTCCCACTAGGTGATGTCATGTCATGTTTAGGTTGTCAGTCAATAGTTTGCATTGTATGTATTCCATATGGTAGACAGCGGTTAGCCACTAAACATAAAGCATAAATTCACAGTAATTATTAAGTGATTCATAACAGAGAAGGGAAAAGATTTTCCTACTGAGCAGAAAGGCATTAAAATGTGTTTTCATTCAAACAGAACTTTCCTAAAATTGGAAGCAGTGGTTAAGTATCCACAAAACGCCATTTTTTTCACTGCTGTAGAAGGTGAAATTAAAAAGCTCAGCTTCTGAGGTCATCGAACTGATTTGAATCTGTCCATAATTAAGTCTAATGAAGAAGTAAATCTGGCAATCCACTGATCACTAAGGCACGTCACCCTCTTTTATCAGAATATCCTCGTATGGTCGGAAGAACAGGTTGCCTGTGCTTAGAAATGTGAGGTCTTTGATCAGCCAATCCACATTAGCCGCAGCCGCTGTGAAATATGGCTTTATCTACAGAAATAAGGCTTTTATGATTGACTGTGTTTCTGGAAAAGGAGGACATAAAAACCCTAACATGACAGAACACGGAATACGGCTGGAAATGTTAATATAACCCTGATGGAGTGGAAAGCTGGATGGATGGATGATTGAATAGAGGGTGTGAAAGATGGATGAAGTGGCCTGAAGGTAATTAGTTCTCAAGGAAAGTGACAGAAACTCTACATTAGCACAATTTGCAGTGAAAGGACTCACATATTATGTTTGTTTCATTAAAAATAATGTACAGCACTTCGACAAATTAACACCACATAATTATTATTGTAAGCTGTGTAGTAAAAAGCCATTTGGGCATGTTTAAAATTTATGCTCAGTAGAAAGTAATACAGTATGTCGGCTCAAATACTGAATCAAAGCCTGCAGGAACTGGAGTAGCACGTGAAACTCCCCAAACAGCCCCCGTCCACACAGCTTTGCCCCAACATGATAAACTAACACTCTTGTTGCGGCTCGACTTCAGAAAATTGCAACTTCAGACAAACACTACAGTCTGCATGCAAACACGTTCTCACTGGCAAATATTCAGCAGCTGATGTTTACCATGTCCATTATTTTGGACTAATGATGAAGATGATTATGAGTACCAAATGTTTTAGCAATCCATGGAGAGTGTGGAACGATGAGGTATGAATGAGGAAATGAATCGGCGTGTCAGACAGGTGGTTCAGGTGCAGCAGGAGGGGAGGAGTCAGAGAGGCAGTTTGTTGGATTAAACCTGCCAGCGAGCAGGTTAGGGTCACAGAGTCTGTTACCATGGTAACTGACCAAAACCTGCTTTCTGGAACAGGCCCCAGATTTATGGTCAGTGTGAAGATGTGCGGCTGGTCAGAATTAACCCGTGAAAACGTATTAAATGTCAGCCTTTTTTCACAGAAAGAAAAGATTTAGTTTTGTTTTTAAAAATTTAAATATTTATTTGTGAATTAATAGAAAAAGAAAGTCAAATGCTACACCAGCTTCTAGCTTTGTTTGACAGTGCATAGAACAAACCTGATGACATTTTTTTTTTTGCCAGCATAAAATTTGTTTGACAGTAGTGATTGGATTGACCAATATTCAGATCTTCACTGAGGTCCTTGGACTTTCTCAATGTTCTAAAAAGAATTGTAGATTTACACAAGTTGGGAAGGTCTCCAAGTAAATTGTACATAAGTAGGTTATTTATATGTGTCTCCACTTTGAAAAGGTCTGGTAGAAGCCCCAAACTGTAACTCTCAGATGGGAGAAAATTGGTTGGGATGTTCAGGAACCACCAAGTCTCAAGCCTGCCATGAACTGGAATATCAGTGCCACTTTTCACAAATGAGCTTCACATCTCCATGGACTGAGACCAAGGAAGAAGTCCCTGCTCTAAAATCAACGCCACCAAGCTTGACTAAAATTTGCAGTTGCCTTTACGGGCAAGTCAGATGCCTTCAGGAGAAAAGTTTTATGGTCAGATGAGACAAATATTGAGGTATGTGGCTGCAATGACAAGAGGAATGTTTGGAGGAGCAAAGGTGAGTCTTTCAAAACTAAGAACACTGCACCACCTGTCAGGCATGGTAGTGGTAGCATCATGCTCTGGGGCTGTTTTGATGCCAGTGGCACTGGTACATTGAACAAGAAGGACTACCTCCCAGTTCTTTAACTTCACTGCAAATTAACAGCTAGATTGTTGAAACTTGGACAAAACTGGGTGTTCCAACAGTGCAGTGACCCCAAACATACATCCAAATTGGTTTTGGAATGGGTAACCCACGCTAACATTAAGCTTCTGGAATAGCCTTCCCAAAGCCTCGATCCCAACTCTATTAAACATTTGTGGACTGTGCTTAAAAGCCGGGTTCGTGCCAGGAAACCAACCAATTTAAATTAACTTTATCAAGTCTGCAAAGGAGAGTGGTCAAATATCTAGCTTTTTAATTGCTACCAGCAGAGTCTGGTTGTGATGCAACTTGCTAAAGGACATTTAACCAAATATTAGTGGGGATGTATGCATACGTTTGACCCTATGTGGATTGGAGAAAATCCAAAATAAATTCCAACCTGTGCATCCAATTCTTGTTTTTTTTTTTTTTGTTTGTTTTTTTAACCTGTCATGTCCGGCAGCTCTCTGCAATCGGAATGGTGATCCGAATACACTGATGTGCCAAACATATTTGCTTTTACAAGAACAGCTCTATTAGGTTTCAATTCTTGTTTTTAAAGCCATTAAAGATGTATGCTACACGATCAGTCCACCGACAACTGGAAATTGACATATATTGGACTTATCACATTTAAAGCAGCTGGGATACTCTGAAAGTCAAAGGATTTCAAATGTAAGATAGCGTGCTGTGGATCTGAGCACAAACCAGGCTGGTTGTTGATCCAACTGCTGTAGAAAGACAGGTCCAAAAAGGGAAAAAAACAAACAAAATAAAAAAAAAAACATCTTTTTTTTTTGCATATGTCTTTGAATGATAAGAGTCATGCACACTGGTCTAAAGGAAGCAGTCTTCTATCAGCAGAGAAGCAGCAGCCTTCTCGTAGTATGAATCACAGATATAAAATATAAATGTCCCTATTTTGGGTACAGATTTTTTTTTCCACTGCGATCACAGAGCATGATGGTTATTGAATGGTTCTGTACTGGGCAGCAGAAAGAAGGAAATTTAATATCAAATTGACTTTTCTTATAAGTCGCGGTATAGCCTTCAGAATGAAGCACGCTGAAAGAAATATTGTATACACCAAACAGTCCCATGTCCACATATCTAATTTTAGCTATCTGTTATTGCTAATATGAGCAGCAACAGAAGAGCAATAAAAAAAAAGTTAAAGTAAACAGAAAGGAACTTTAAGATTAAAAGGACCAAATAAAACAGCAAAAGCGTAGCTAAAAATTGAAACCGTTCTTGAAAGTGTAATTAAGTTCTGCTGTCATGTGGCTGTGACGGCGTCGCTTTTGGGCTCCTCTTGGAGCGCTGCCCTCCTTCATTTTAACATTCTGTCACAGCACACGTATGTGAGCTTTGCGCCGCAGAGCATGAAGGAGGATCTGAGTCTAACTGAATGTGATTAACACTAACTGGAAACAAAACAGCATGTAATAAATGTCCACTTTAAAGAGGCACGTTTACATGACAGAATGGGGGCAATGAATTAGGCATATAGTAGCAAGAGGCTGTCTGCTGAGTGCAGAGATTCAGCTGTGCACACCAGTGCTGCTTTCAAAATACATTCATATATTCATTAAATGCTGCACTTTAGAGGTTGTTTATTAAAGAAAAATGAATTTCATGTACATAGTCCACAATAATTTACTCAGCTTGTAGCTGCGATTATAATCAATGTGCAGAGGGTGGAAAAACAGAGCTGCTTATTTTATTACACAAATGCCATCTGAAATGACACGCGCAGAGAATGCTGGACAGTATTAACAATTACAGTTATCTAGTTTTAAAATCTAGATGGTAATATTGATAACTTACTGTGCTTATGGACTCTTGAGCAAAAATATAAACATCAGTACTTCACCACATTATGCACGTGTAACTCCAGCTGTAACTGTTGCAGATTTGTTGCACCAAAAATGAAGGGCAGCAATCCCACAGCCATTTTTAAACATGAGCAGCAGCACGCACTCACTTCATTGAACATATCGCACACAGGACGGTGGCGAGCTGTCGTTTAATAACAGACAGCACGAGTAATTTGAGACAGGCTCAACAACTGTGGGAACGAAATGCTGTCCTATAATAATCTTGCTGAATATTTATACATCAAGCATTGGTAACTTTGTTTCTATTCACAGCACAAGTGACATTCCGGTGTTCACTGCTGAGAAAAAGTAGCAGCAAGTGCCACAAATTGCAGTTCCTGCAGTGACCACTTGAGGCTGGCTCCAAAAGTGAGTCAGTTTCCTGTCCAGCTTTACAACAGTGATAATACATGAGGGGTCATTTCCCCCTCATTAACAGCTGTACAAAGATTGAATATTGAGATGGAATATTAAGACGATGAAGTGCAGAGCTGTTGATCATGGTCTCCGCTTTGTTATTCCTGTTATACTGGATACAGTGTAACAGGAATAATGAACCAGAGAAAATGATCAACAACTCTAAAGCAAAATTATCAGTGAGGTAAATGGAAACCCTGCAAACTGTTGCTGATCCTATCTTAATGTTCTGAATCAAAATAAATAAAAAAATATCTCATACTCTAGTCAATATTCTCAGATGCAGTTTATGCATTCATGTTGTCAAACAAGCGAATAGTGTGACCAAAAATCCTTTTTGTTACCTCTTACTTCATCACAGATTCTCTTTGTTTATTTAATTTTTAATAAAATCCCCGTGCAGCTCCCAAATGGTTTGTAGCTCGGAGTCGCAGCGCTAAAGTATATAAAGATGCTATGTGGTGGTAATAGTGTGTGCATCCCACAGTGCTACCGGTGAATGAAGGCACTGGGAAGAACTCAGTCAAGAGCAAGTGAAGACGTACCAAGAGGGAGGCAGAGAAAGAGATGGCAGAGGATGTGAGGGAACAGCTGCCACGAGAGGAGAACAGACTGAGAGAACGGAGGAGAAGCTGGGGACCTGACACATCTGGTTAAGGTAAAAAAGAAAGAGAGCGAGCGAGCGAGAGAGAGAGAGATCTAAAGCAAAACCTCACTTTTTATTAAATAGAGCATGAAGACCATGGGACCTGCCTGTTGCTTGCAAACTGGGCCGTGATTGCATAGTTTATGGCTGAGGCATGATGGGCAAGGATTAAAGATGGCTGTCCTCGGGGCATACAGCAATACCATTACTCTTGATGGATTCCTTTTTTGCTCACATATTCTCTGCAGACATCAGAAGGGCCACAAGGCTTGACTAATGCATGGCATGATGATGGGATCAGAAGAGGCAGGGGAGGGATGCACGGCAGCTTCGCCAATCCTCCTGCTCCCGTCTCTATTTTCTCCTCCCATCCCGTTCTTCAGTGCTCTCCTCTGCTCCCAGCCTGTCAACTTGTGTTTGCTTGCTAAGATTTAAAGGAGTTGAGGGTGTTGGTATAGACGCTTTAAATCTCTGACAGTGGGCTCTGACATGAATTTGTTAATGAATTTTTAAATTATCTTTATTAAGACCAGCTGTTTGTGAAGTGCAAGAATGATCTTCATCAGCCTTCCTTTGATTTGCTTGTAACTGAGATTTTGTTCTCTTGTTCTGTCACTATATTCTTGCAATTATGAGGTCCCTAAAATGACTTTTTAAATTAAAAATGCCAATCTCAAGAAATAAGCAGTATACAGTACTTGTGTGCATGTTAAAACATTAAAATCATGACATTATACAGAGTTCTGTTGATGCCTGATATAATTATATCTAGTGAAATCTAAGACAATTTTAAATTTACTGATAATAATATGTTTATATATACTTTTTATTTTGCTAGACTAACTGTGCAATCCAACATGAAAGTCTCTACATGGTTCTAAACATTTTCAGAGTCAATCAAAATGCCTAATTACATAGCAATGGTTACTAGGTAACATGTTTTGCTTAACAACCAGAACACATGATGCCTGCATACAAATTTTAGTAATCAATATATATTTTTTAAATATTCTCTGTTTGCAGAACTTTTAGTCCTGTTGATTTGAGATGTGATAAAAGTAAAGTAACCTACCCTATCAAATATACATACACCCCCACTAATATTTGGTTAAATGTCCCTTCTGGCATAATTCTGGCTGGATGTTTGACCGTTCTTGGCAGAATCGATAGAGGCATGGACCCAGCTCAGTCCACAAATATTCAGTAGGGTTGAGTTCTGGGCTTTGGGGAGCTTATTCCAGAAGTTTAATGCTCGCCTGCTTTATCCATTCCAAAACCAGGTTGGATGTGTGTTCTGTTGGAACACCCAATTTTGTCCAAGTTTCAATCATCTAGCTCTGTGAAGTGTAAAAAATTGGGAGGTACTCCTCCTTCTTCTTCATCATTCCATCCACGTTTATCACTGGTCTTGTGGTGGAAATGAACTGTTTTTGGAGTGTAACTAGTCTTTGGAACTAGTAACTAGTAACTGTAACTAGTTTTTGGAATCTACATTTGTATTTCAAGTTATATAAAGTGTTGGTTTGTGTGATTGTAGGTCCAATGTGTTAATACAGTATGTCAAAATGAGAAAAAAAAAAGCTCCACAGTTGCATGTGAGGTTGTCCTGGAAAAAAATACCAAGCAAGGCCAGTTAAAGAGTTTTTGAGGTGAACCCTAACAGTAAAATCTAAAGCAGTCAAAAATGGGCAGTTATCCTCCAGAGGATTAATCATGAAGACAAGCAGGACTCAAATCAACACGGGCCTTCTGCTCGGCCATCTCTGAAGTGCATAAAAATCACACAATATAAAGTTTGAGCATGCATAATGATTGCTGTAAAATTTTAGCTTCAATATATCAAATTCTTTTCAATAAATGTTTTTTTTAGTAAAAGGTCCGTCCACCCTTTTTCAGATCACTTTTCAGCACACTAAAATCTGAGGCCATGTTTGAAGATGAACGTCTCAAAAACTATCAAAGATAAAAGCCTGAAGATTTCACTTCTTCGGTCTTTCTCGCTATCAAAATGAATCAGGAGCTGTAATTTGGGACAGATACATAAATAATGTCTGAGTACTGGCAAGTTAAAATATGGTTGAATAGATAGAACTCCTGCACAGCACATGCTAATAAAAATGTTACACTACAAAAAAAAAAAAAACTACTGACAACTTCTGAATAGAAATATTCCTCATATTACTGCAAAACAAAGCATTTAGAAAACAATCAACATAAAATTCTTAGTCATTCAGTTTTCACGCTGATTGATCAAATATCACAAGTAGCACCACAAAAGCAAAAACATCAGTCGATCCAAATAGAACAAAATTCTGGAGTTTCCAGATGGTACTGAAGTTTATGACTGAGAAAATATGTGCGTAATTTTTTAAATTTTCAAGACCTGCTCAGCTACTGTTCTGAGATCTACTGCAAATGTTGGTGTGTCCACCACACTTTCAAACAAAGTTGGTAGCAGTTGTTGTTGTTGATATTTTTTGTTGAACTGAACCGTCCTCAGATATTCTCTGCTTGGCTTTTATGTTTCAGTGTCAAAAGGTTTACCAGCAAGCCTAAGAATTAATCTGACCTCATAATGATTCTTAAAACACAGAACCATACTGCAGTGTTTTTACTGCCATTATTCTCTGGTTGGAATTATTGTAGGCAACCAAACAACTTCCTCAGATTTAGGACAGAGCTTAAATTTGCTTAATTTCTTTCATGGCTAAGTGAGAAAAAAACAACACAGAGTTAGTATCCTGTATTGAGCTGGTAGATCACAGACTGGCAGAGACTATACTATCTCACAGCAATATGTTTGTAATATGGTTTCTTTTCTAATAGTTGCAGGAGTGTGCCTACTGGCTATTATCTGTAGAGGTGTTGATTACAAATGATGATGGTGATTTGATGGGCTGATATCATTCAAACTTGGTGGACAGACGCTCTAAAATGATCAAATGTAACTGAGCTTGAAGCGAGAAGTTCACTGTGTTCCAGAAATGTTTCTCCTTTCCATAACTCCAAAATGCTCCTAAAGGCACCACCAGGACACAGTCGAGAGAGTTGGTTTAGCAGAGGTGGTGCCAGTGTCAGCACACCTGTCAGTCTAAACATCCAAGGCCCAAACTTTAAGCCTTAAAGTATTAAAAATGGGTGTTTTTTAATGACCCATGCACAGTTGTGGCCTGTACATGTGGGCTGACTCTTGAATGACCACTGGAGGAACTGCAGCTCCTGATACATCCACACTAGCTGGATGTCCCAGCCCCAGGCATTGCCCCTCGCTCTGACCCAGCTGTCTGACCACAACTGCGATCCAGTTTTACGTCCTTATATTTTGCTCCTTGTTTGGAGGCAGAGCACATCTACAAACAACCAATCCAGAGTGTAATGGTTCTGAAGCTGTGATTTATTAGTTATGACTCTACTTATTTAATAGTTCACTCGCTCCTATTGCTCCTGTTGCTGTACAGAAGTGTCATAGAGCACACTATTCACAAACTAAATCAGGAACAGGCAGTGTACATTCAAAAGGTGCAGAAATGTCATCACTGAGCATAACACTGTGGCCTTCCTTTTACCAACACACACATTTAGAGCTCTAAATGAACGTGCTGAGTCACTGTGCTTTTTTAAAATGCAGGTGCAACCACAGCCGCTGCAGGAGCGCGCCGAGATCTTTGAGCAGTGAGACGACGCTTGATAGAAAGGACCTGCATTTTAAAAAGCTGAGGACTTGGTGGAGGACTGCTGAGTTTCACACAGCCTTGGCATGAAAAGCAAGCTGCAGTTAATTGATACTGCTGAGCTGGAAGCCTGTCTCTGTCTGCATTCCCTTCCAATGGCTGCCATAATGAATGACTATTCTCTGAGACAGGCCCTGGCGTGCTGTCTATCTGTCTGTCTCAGCTACAAATGTTGTTTTGGCCAAATTGCTGTTACAATCGTTTAATCTGGTCACCCCAGAGAAAAGAGATCCCCGCCTCAACATCTTTAACTGTTCTCGTGGCCTGCCTTCTCATTCTCTCTCTCTCTCTCGCTCTCTCTCTCTCTCTGCCCTTGCAGTGTGCTCTTCAGCAAAGCGTAGTCTTATCCTCTTGTCCCTCTTTTCTCCACCTCCTCTCTTCTTCTTGTTTTCTCTCTCTTAGTGTGCTGCATTCTTATTTGTCTCTCTGGTGACACTAATTGGAAAATAGCTTGAGGCTCCTCCTGGGCTCCAGCCCCAACAGCCTCTTTGTTGATTAGTGGCAGCTGAAGAAAGTTGGTCAGAAGAGTGGTGACAGACATGATTGTCCTCTGTCCTTCTGTCCTACATGTTGTCCCGGTGGTTGCACAGACATGGAAAGGAGGATTTGTCATATTTTGTCTTACATGTGGTCGTGTTTTTGGCAGGAAACCTGCGCCACATAGACACGCACCATGGAAATGCACTTGTGTGAGACTATTTTGAGTATATTATGTAAATGTTTAGAAGTGGTCATGCTTAATTTATGAAGAAGGGCAGTGAGTGTGTGTGTGTGTGGCTGTGTATGAATCTGAGATGATGTTTTGCTCTGTATCATCTCCGCATACTGAATTACTTATGGAGGCATACTTTGAGAGTGGATATTCCAATCTGTAAAGGAGAATTTGGGCCTCATTCACAAATGTTTTCTCAATTCTTTGCTTAAACTTGTTCAACTGAAGTTTACCCGTGCTTCCAAATCAGCCATAGCTATTTTTTTAACCTAAAATGTGAAATGTATTGGAATATAGATTGTTCTTGAATTGGATGCGAGACAGTCATTAAAGTAAGGAAGTGCTCCAAGCATCCATATCAGCACAAACAAGACTAGAAATAAGTTTTCTTATAGAAAAAAAGTAGTTCTTCATTTGAAAGTATCTGTTGCTAGTAGCCTTATGAATAGCAGTAGGATAATATTGTATATCTGTTTGCACACTTTAATAAAAACACAGTCCTTCTGAAAAACATCCAGTAGGTACTGGAGCTACCACTGAACTGTGCAGCTGCTGCAGAACAACTGCTTTTAAGCACTATAAAACTGCACACATGCTGACACAGGCTGCGCTGTTTTACATGCAGTAATAATAAATAAATAAAATTTGCTGGGTCCATACTGGGTACATAACCTAACCTGTGCTCAACCTGCTCTAGTGAACGTGCGGACTGTCACTTTGAGTTTTTGTCTTTCCTCTACATTACTGCATCTCAGCCGTGCCTGATGCGTTCAGGGGTGGCTATCCTCTTAAAAAGACGCCACGATTCCTCAAATCATGTTGTCCAGGTTCCTCTGCCCGGAAAATACAATACAAGAAAACGTGAATGAGCCGGGTCTGACTCACACAGCCTCACTCTGATGCCTTTGTATTTCTAAATGGAGGGACATCTGCGAGCAATCGGTGTAATCTGTGTCTATATGTAAGCATGTATAATTTGCAGATAGCAAGATTAACAGCAACAGTATTTCAGAAAATTGCATCATGCAGACGATACCAGTAGTGATACTATGTAGCCCCCCACCCCGTGCTTGTGTATGTACATGCATGAGCGCACGTATCTTCCCCCAGACGCTTTGCTCGTTCATGCGATTTCATTGTTTAATGTTTCATTTTTTTTTTCAAAAACAAAGAGGTGTTACTATTTTTATTTTTATTAAGTAATTTTTGTGGATCTAAAATTGTCTCGGTTACAACATCAGCACAGCTGTGGAGTCGTGTGTTGTTGAATATAATTTTCTTTGTCAAAGATGTGAGAGCTGAAGGCCTCCACATTGGTGCCATTTTGTTTACAGTTGCCAGGGCAACATTCTATTCCCCAAAATAGCCTCCTTTCAGCTTTTTAATCTTGTTTAAAATTTACAATTTCTTTCTGGGGTGTTTTTATATTTTTCCTCCCGGGAATATGGAAGTGCTGCTGATGTTAATAGTTTTTTACTTCTGGGATTATGAAGAGTGAGGCTACTAGTTTTCTTTAACCATGTGAAACCGACCAAGTGTGATGTTGATACGGAGAGTTTGAATCAATTATTTAATTTTGTTATATCCTTCAGCTATCCCAGGCTATGAAGAACAAAGTCTGATGTGCGTATACTAAATATATTCTAATCTATTACTATTTTATTTCTGGATGATGAGACCACTGCAGTTTTTATTGTGGAGTGGCACGCTTAATTATTTTAGACTGCTGTGTCAAGAGATTGAGATCCCCATGACCTTTAATCATCAATTATGACACCAGAAATATATATAACATATATATTTTAACGTGGATTTTACATGTTTGTTTGGCTTTAATGCTACAGTCAATAACAGCATGTCATCATACATCAGTTCACTTGGTACATCTTGGATTATAATTTTAAATGCACATGTGCAGTAGTTTTATTACACATTCTACAAATTATTATTAGCACTGATGATTGTGCATTATGAGGCAGCCCGTGCAGCTGCACATGGTGTTAACACTCACACAGGAAAATCATAACAAAAGCAAACAATTCATATTTAAAACTTCCATTCAATTTATTAGTTAATGCAGTGATTCCCAAAGTGTGGGCCGCGGTCCCCCTGAAGGGCCACAGTAATAACAGAAATTTAGTTTGAAATTACTGACAAGTATTCATAGTTACATATTTTTATAAATGTATTTTTTATATATAAAAAGTGAATTAAAACTGGAAATAGGAGGTGATTAGTTTGTGATAATACTCATTACTCTGACCTCAATTTACTGCTCTTGAAGTTTCTGTCAAGTGGGTCACATATTGGCATTAGCACTTGATAATACTACCCAGCCATATTTTATGGGCTTCACAGTAATAAAAAACTAACTTTTTTCTACTTGAATTTTATGTTTTTTGTGTAGTTTTAGGTTCAATGTGTTAATACAGTATGTCAAAATAAAAAATAAAATAAAATAACTGTACACATATGAGGTTGTGCTGGAAAAAAAGGATACCAAACAAGGCAAGGGAAACATGTATATAATATAAAATAAAGGCAATATCAAAAGTAGTCAAAATTAGCCAATTATACCCCACATAGGGCAAAATTTAAAAAAAAAAATCATATTTCCCTCAACGCTTATCAGATTCATCTGATGTTTAGTGCACAATTGTGGAGTGCCAAGAACTAGAGCCAAACTGAATGCCATCTGGATCCAATCCAGATTCTGGATTTGCAGGCTACTTGAATTTAACATGGGAAACTCCATTTAATGGATATTTTAGGCCATATCTCAGCTGAACAGAGACACACCGTCCTCATTTGCTGCAGTAAGAAGCATATCACTATTGCCCATGGACATGTAACATTTTCTCATTATAAGAGATAAAGCTTTTACAAAAAAATTAATATGGTTATAAAATTATTTTTCTCCAACATTTTAAACCTTGGAAAATGATGGGCATGGACAATAGGACCTGTGTGTTATCTCGGTGATTGAGCGTCTGGAGAGTGAAGTGTTTGTGAGGCGAACAACATTCAAACTAGGGGTTTGTTGTACCCTGCACCACTTGTTTAATAATAAATGCATACAGTCTATTATTAAAACAGCAGCTTGAAAGTCGTATAAAGATGTGCTCTAGTGGAGTAAAAGCGGTGTACTTATAACAAGGTAAGTGGTGCAAACCTTTGAAAAAATGTCAAAAGGCAACATACTGTATATAAATTCAATTCAGTTCAACTTTATTTGTATAGTACCAAATCACAACAGTCGCCTCAAAGAGCTTTGTATTGTCAGGTAAAGACCCTACAATAATTACAGAGAAAACCCAACAGTCAAAACGACCCACTATGAGCAGCACTTTGTGACAGCGGGAAGGAAAAACTCCCTTTGAACAGGAAGAAACCTCCAGCAGAACCAGGCTCAGGGAGGGGCAGTCATCTGCCACGACTGCTTGGGGGTGAGGGGAGAGAGAGAGGACAGAAGACATGCTGTAGAAGAGAGCCAGAGATTAATAATAACCACTGATTAAATGCAGAGTGGGCTATAAAGAGCAAAAAGAGGTGAATGAAAAGAAAGACTCAGTACAGGGCGCCCAGGTGGCTTAATGGTGAAGCCGGCGACCATATGTATATGCCGCGGCACGGGTTCGAGTCCCAGCCTGTCGCCAATTTGCCTGTGTGTCATCCCCATTTCCTGTCTCCCTATACTAAGAATAAAGCTGCTGTGGCTAAAAAAAACTCCCCCAACAGCCTAGGCCTATTGCTGCATAACTAAGGGTTTCCTGATCCAGCCCTAACTATAAGCTTGATCAAAGAGGAAAGTTTTAAGCCTAATCTTAAAAACAGAGAGGGTGACTGTGTCCTGAATCCAAACTGGGAGCTGGTTCCACAGAAGAGGGGCCTGAAAGCTGAAGGCACCAAACGTAGAAGTCCTGCACTTATGATTTCATATTCTTATTGAATCTTTGATATCCTGAAATGTACACACACCAGATAATTAAGAGTCTCATTCCTCCAATAATTCATTAGACATCTAAAGTTCATGTTTATTTTTGCCTTATGTCATATTTTGTGGTACAATATCTGTAAAAATACCCCTAAGTTTCCATCTCTTACTTTGTCAAAGGGGCCAGCAGAATCCCTTTTGGGTCACTTGACACCTGAATCAGCCGGCTATAGTGTGCTGAAATCTTTCAGTTGCTGTATAAATAACTCTTTTTAAATTGTTGGTGGCAGTCCTAATGAAATGTACAAACTAAGAGCCGCAAACAACAAACATTTAGAGCTCGATTATCTTTAACTCTTTCACATAAACAGAATAACCCCCTGGGAGGCTTCCTCTTGCTGACCACACCAGTGGGCGAGAGCAGCTGTGTGAGTTTCTCCTTCCACTTGAGTAATATTTCATTTAGTCTGGAGATCCTTCGCTTAGCCTGGCTGACTCTCCAGGTTGTCCTGTCATCTTCATCCATCCACTCACCGATCATAAGGCATGCGGGGGTGCTTAAAATATCTGCAGTCCTCCTCACTGAGCACGTGCCTTGTCACAGCCTTGAGTGTACCCAGAACAGCATGTCATTGCTGCATGTGAAGACCCTACAATATGTGTCATTGGCACTGTGTATGTCTTTACCATGTTGTGGCTGGAAGAACCAGTGCTAGAAAAAGTCTATCCGTTCTGTTCCACTTATCGAGGTCACGGAGGGGCTGGAGCCTATCCCAGCTGTCATAGGGCAAGAGGGAGGGTACACCCTGTACAGGTCACCAGGTGTCACAGAGAGACAGACACCAGTTTAGCATCACTAATTAACCTAACCCACTGCATGTCTTCGGACTGTGGGAGGAAACCCACACAGACACGGGGAGGACATGCAAACTCTACACAGAAAGAGGCGGGCGGACTCGAACCCAGGCCTTCTTGCTGTGAGGCAACAGTGCCAACCGCCACACCACCGTGCTGCACATGTGAAAGTATTTTTTTTTAATAATACTGGTTAGAACAGAACTAGTGCAGTGCCAGTAAAATAAGAGATGCTAAACAATAATTTTATTTGTAAGTATTTGTAAGTACTTATCAGCTATTTTTACAATGTTATTTTCTCCCATACAAACCAACTTTTGAGAACTTCCACTAACTAATGGCTGGAGTATAAAAGCATATTCCCAGTGGTGGAGAAAGTAATCATGGCCCTTTAACTTTATTAATTTTGAGATGGGCAACTCGAAAGCCTGCATCAGTTGAGCTCTTATAGCATGATTCACCATGGCAATGGGTAAACAAAGGGCAGAACCTCCACATATATGAATGTGTGTCAGGACGGACCATCGATGTTTATCTTAAAAAACAGGAGGGGAGAAATGAGTCCTTTTTTTTGGCATCATTGCCTCAGTTATGGTAAACAGACTGGTTCCTATACAACACTTTTCTACTCAAGTACTTAATCCAACATGTCTCATTCACACAAGCACTTTTGTCCCTGTGTCTAAATGTGTTGTATCTGACATTCACATTCTGATGAATGCATCAGGAGAAACTCGGGGTTCAGCATCTTGCCCAAGGATACACGAGCAAGGTCTGGCATGCAGCCTGGAGCAGCCAGGAATTGAACCACCAACCTTCGGAATGGGAGACGAGCAGCTCCACCTCCTGAGTCACAGCCACCCTGCTTACCCAAAGGCATCATTTACCCAACTTGAAATTTCTTTAACAGATGAAGGCAGAATCGGGCAAAATTTACATTTAAATCAAATTATTCAGCAGGAACTTTGAGTTTACTTTCAGCTGCTCCCGTTTGCTCCATTCAGCAGGTAACGCCATACATTTTGATTTGGCACAGATTTTACACCAGATGCCTTTCCTGACACAAACTCCGAGGGATTTGTGCCTTTTCCCAGTACTGAACTGGGGATTTTTCATTTCTTAGGCGAGTGTGTGAACCGCCGCGCTATGGAGGAATTTAATTTCGTGGGATCAAAATGCCGGTGACAGAAACTGAAGACAAAAACATGGCTCAAACAGATTTACTTACAGAATTTCAGTGGAAAATCTTTCAAGGCTTAGACTGAATTTTGAGACAAAGTACCTTTTCGAAATGATGCATTTAATGACTGCATTTTAATGTGACAGCATGTTTCAGCATGAAATGTGGTCAGAACAGTCAGACTGTCTGCAGACTGTCACAAACTGCATGTAGTTCCCTTTCAGAATCTTAAAGGATAAGCAAACCACTTCTTTATTGCTGGCTTTTGGGTTACTTAGATTATGTATTATTTTGATATAGATGATCTACATTCATTTCAACAATCTTTGTATCATTTAAAACTTTTTACAAGCAATTTTGCTGGCTGAATTGAGCCATCTGCTACAAAACTTTAAAGACCCCGCCCCCATATTGATGATGTGTTACCATGTATTTGGCAGTTGATCTCGGAATATATCATCGTCAAGTTTCCTGTGTTTTTGCAATTTTGCTTATTCAAAAATGGCTCAGTGAGCAAGACAAGACAGGGGCACATGTTGTGCTGCTTGGAATTTTGACAAGTCAAAACTAAAGGTCAACACTGGAGTATTTGAGTTCCCAAATCCAGCAAGGTCACCTGAGTGTCATCAGTTTTGGTGCGAGTGCTGCACATGTTGACGGATCTGCAGTATCAAGCCTGCAGTGCGTACGATATTCAGACAACAAACCCGCAGGCTGCAAGAAACAACTTGCTGGTTGAAAAAGCTCATCCAAACCCGAGACTGATGCCAAAAAATCCAGTGCATGGAACATTAAGGGTGTTTTGAATGCAGAATAACCTCCGAGGTCCAGCAAGTCAGCTCCACACCTAAAATAAGAAGTGCAATTGGCAAGAAAAACAGAAAAAGACTAACCCTTCTGTACCACATTTATCCAGTGAGTGCATGCTGCCAGATCGCTGTTTACATCATAATGCCGGTTATGGAGCATCCACACACATTTACTTTGGAGGAGGCTGTGAAACTTTGGGGAAGGAGTCTGATACGAGTCGATGAGCGAGAGCAGCTCACTTCTGTCCAGTGACAGCGATGCTGAGGTGAGTTGTTGAGGATTTCCAGGGCTTTTTTCTCTGTAATGGTCACCACTGTTGTAAGCGCTGCTGTTAGCCAGTGTTGCTGAAACTGTTGTTGAAGTGGATCTAACATTGCTGGACTCTGAGGTTTAGTGAATAATGTATGTATGTTGTTTAGCCGGTTCTTGTCAGGAGACGGGAGGGTCGTAGTTTTACCACACATAAATTATTTTTTCAGGAAGTGCAGTACTGATTACTTCTTTGGGTAGGGCTCATTCCAAGGATGAAAAGTATCTTTGGACTTTTGATATCATGACTTTATCACATTTTTTCAGTCTGGAGATTTGCAGCGCGGGTTTTACCTGCCAAAAAGTGAACGATCCTACCAGAAAACTATAGCCGCTAGTTTGTTCATTCAACCTACGGCTGCTGTCGGAAGGTCTCTTCTGAGTGGTTTCCAAGTTTCATGGAATTGTGAAGTGTGTATATCTAATCTGCTGACAATAATTAACTGCAACAATATGGGGAATAAATATCTTTATGCACATTTTGTGAGTTAGAGCCCTGAATTCAGTTCAGGAGATGAAGCTTGAGGTGAGCAGGAAGAGAACGAGGTGGAGATATATTTTGGCTTACTTGGTAAAGAGGATGACTCCGTCCTTGGGAGGGGTTGCTGGTTAGTAGAGAAGGGAGTTCCAGGAGGGAGGCAGGCAAAGTGCAAGTATAGGAATGGGTCCTACCAGTCTCATGGAGGCAGGGAAGTTGTGTAGGTAAGTGGCATGCTTTAAAGCCCGGCGAGGTTAAACTTGGAGCAGAGCAACAAAGGGATTAGCAAAGAATCACATAAACCAGAGGAATCACATTAGAGAGCTGATTTACCGCCGCAGACCAATAACAGACTAGCTGGCAAAGGGTGGCGGCACAAACTGGTCCAGAGGGAGGAGGACGCCAGTCCATCCCACAACCTGGACCCCAATGAAACAACACTTCAAAATCAACAACCAGCAGAGTTCGTGATAATTAGAACACAAAATATAATTGTATTATTGATAAGTGTGTTATGGGGGGTTCTTATGCTTGCTGTCAACATCATCAACTGTAACACAAAGCTATTCTCACAGCAGCAACAGCTCAAGTTGCTTATTATCTTATTGTTCAGTTTCTACTTTAAAAGCCATTATCAACTATAAATCTCACATTTGAAGCCCCTGTACTATGTTGAGTCTCTAAGGCGTTCACAGAAATCTACCCCATACAAACACAGTATTCTCTCTGTAAACATTATGTATATGTGGGAGGTCCATAATCTCTCCTACTACTGGATCCTTTTGGATACAGGTCCTTCTTGTCCAGTGTTTTGTCTTCTGTCTCCCAAGTGGTAAGATGCCTCAGCCTGAGCCCCTTTTAACAGGAAGAAACCTCTGGCAGAAACAGGCTGTGGTAGGGTCAGCTATGTGCCACGACTGGTTGGGGGTGAGGGGAGAGGGACAGGACAAAAGAGGTCTGAGAAATATTGCACATAGTGAAGCTAATAGAGCAAACATTGGAAATATTGTAACGTCTGGTTATTCTTGACTGGATCATTGCTTGACTGTTTTTGCATCACAATGCAGAGTGTAATTTACAGTGCTTAACAAATTTATTAACCCACCACCATAAGGTTTATGCTGCTCTAATATAACAGTTTTGGTAATTAGCAAAATTATTTTTTATGTTTTTTTAATGGTTAATGCTCTAGCTTTCGCAAGCTCAATCAAAATTATATTTTAGAATGTAGAATTTTTTTTTTTCATATAGCAATGTTGGCATCAATGTTAGCACTGTTCCCTCACAGCAAGAAGGTCCTGGGTTTGAATCCACCATCATGCCTTTCTGTGTGGAGTTTGCATGTTTTCCCCATGTGTGCGCGGGTTCTCTCAGGGTACTCTGGCTTGCAGTTAGTGGGGTTAGATTAATTGGTGATTCTGAATTGGTAAATAGGTGTGAATGGTTGTGTCTCTCTCTGTGTTAGCATGTGACAGTATAGTGAGCTGTCCAGCGTCTATGCCTCTTGCCCTATGACTGCTGGGATATCTCCCATTCACAGCATGTTCAACTGCTTTCCTGTTCTTCATCAGTTTTGACCCTATTTAATGAGCCCCCTCCCCAGATTGAAATGTAAAAATCACTCTAGTACCACAGTACTATTTTTTGCTTTCAATATTTCTCATATGTGTGCAGGTTTTAGGTATTGTGCAGACATTTAATCCTCTGAAATATGTAATATATAAATATAAATTATTCTATGCTGTGCAAAAGTAGTCCAGTGAAATCCAATAATCACTTAAAAATTTCCCTATCACTCATTTGTTTAAGTGCAGGGCATATTTTGTCCCATCCTTGCACTAATTAGTGTACAGGACAGTTTTAATTACACAGCAGTTTACACATGGTAAAAGTGCACGTACAAACTAATGTGCTCTTGTGTCATCAGATTAACCACAGTTGTGTGCAGAGACATATTGTATATGTATGTGAATGAGTTTATACGTGTGTGTGTGAGAGGCCTGGATGCAGCCGAAGGCTGAGTTGACCTTGAGGAGGGCCATTCATCACAGTAGGAAAAGGGAACCAAGCGGAGACACAAAGCCTTATCGGATGAAAATACTCTTGTTGTCGGAAATAGCTGAAACTGCTGATGCCAGAACTCCACTGTAGTTTTTCACAGCATCTGCAATTTGAGCTACTCAGCGGCTCAATGCTCAGACTCATCTGTCCTGATACAGTATTTTAACACAGGCAACCAGCGGCTTTGTGAACTTTCTGTTGGGTTCACGTTGGGCAATGTTACTACAGTGAGGAAGGCCTTGTCAAAATTTAATCACACCTGCATGAAGCAGTATTACTGTAACTATAGTGGTTCTGAATCTACAGCTGAAGGTGAAGTGTCTCCAGGTGCAGTGCTGGGCTCTAGGCAAAGCTAGCTGATAAATGACTCAGCTGAACAGAAACTTCCTTCACTCGAGTGCAAGGGCTAATGTTGCAGTCTGAATTTAGAATTTCTTCTCAGAAACAAGAAATAACTAAAAGACAGAAGACTCCTGAACTATGCATGGTAGTGATGGGAAGTCCGGCTCTTTTCTTTAGGCTCGGCTCCCAAAGAAGAGCTACAGTGCTTTGCGAAAGTATTCGGCCTCCTTGAACTTTTCATCCCTTTGCCACATTTCAGGCTTCAAACATAAAGATATAAACTTGAAACTTTTTCAACAAATATAAAACTGAAAAGTGGCGCGTGCAAAACTGTGCTCTTACCCTGCTAATTGGACCTTCACACTCTGCTCTTACTGGTGCAATTAATGAAGAATGGCCACCAGGCTGGTCCAGTTTAGCCATGAAACCTCCCACACTAAAATGACAGGTGTTTCAGTTTCATTGTCCAACCCCTGTTAATGAGTCAGCCAAAACAAAGACTGCCTTTCACAAAACTCAGCCGGCCCAGCCAGGAACTGACCTTTGTATTGCTCAGCCTAAAAAGACTGAAACTATTTGCATTTCCCAACCTGCACCCCCTGGTGGGGCATGTGTGCAGGTTCCTCCAGAGACTAATTGTGTTTCACTTCAGAAGCTGTTTTTCCGCCTGTGTCAGAGCTGCCGTGGCCCCACAGTCCCCACAGTACAGAGGGTCCCCAGCCTCTGGCCTCATCTGAGGAGGTTGCATGCCCAACATAGCCCCAGCCTGAGAATCGTGAGTGTTCTGTTGGTCCTGAGTATTGAGAGTCTGAGCTGCCAGCTGTGAGGCCTGAACAGTCCCAGCCAGTGGAACCTAAACCCGAGCTTGAGGGTCCCACTCTGCCTCAGTGGCCTGAGCCTGACCCAGTGGGTCCCGCTCCGCCTGAGTGGCCTGAGCCTGAGTCTGAGGATCTGATGTCATCTGTGTCTCAGTTGTCTCATCGCCTTTGCCAACATTGGCCTTCAGCCATGCCATCCAAGGGTTTCCGTTGCCATCGCTGACCATGAAAGGTGTCCTATTTCCTACATTAATGTCGGCCCCTAGAAAAACAATTTTGTCACCATTGGTCTCCAGTCAAGTCAGTGAATTGCCATTGTCGGCCACCAGCTGCACCATCTAAGAGATCCTGTCGCCTCTGCCAACGCAGAGTCCCATTTCCTTCATCAGCTTCTGGGGGATTGCCGCTGGCCACACAGGTGGCTCCCAGAGTTCCTCCATCTCTGTCACTTGCCACGTGGCCTGCCTCCAGAGATCCTCCATCACTGTCGCTAGCCTCCCAGCTGGTCCCCTGAATTGTTTTGCCTCCGTTTCTGAGTTCCCTGGGTGCTCCTCTGAACTGTTTTGCCTCATTTACTGGTTCCCTTGCCCAGAACTGTTTTGTTTTTGGACTCTTGTGCTCCATGGTTTTCTGGTTTTGTTACATTTCAATTCACTTTTATTTATATAATAACACTTCATAACAATCAACTCAGTGTGGTTGTAAGGTAAAGACCTTAAAATATTAGATACCAAGAGACCGCCAGAAGAAGATAGAAAAGACAATGATAGGGAGACCACAAGCAGCAATCTGGACTTAAGGAGAAACCAAAAATAGTTAGTGACTTGCTATAGTGGCACAAATACATGGGAAGATGGGAATGTAGAAGCCCCTAGCAGCTCCAGTCTGTCTGTCAATCACCCACTCCCTTCACTGGTGATCAAGACCACGGGATACTTAAAGTCCTACACCTGGGGCAGCAAATCATCCCTGAGCCAGAGAGGACACCCTACCCTTTTACTCGGCTGAAAACCATTCCACTGCAAGCTGGAGGCCACCACCTGATGAAGCCAACAGGACCGCATCATCTGCAAAAAGCAGAGATGAGATTCTGAGACCACCAAGGCGGAAGCCTTCTGCCACTTGGCTATGCCTAGAAATTCTGCCCATTAAAATTATGAACAGAATCGGTGACAAAGCGCAGCCCTTGCGAAGTCCAACACGCACAGGAAACAAGTCCGACTTGTGGCTGGCAATACGGACCAAGCTCTCGCTGCGGTTGTACAGGGACTGAATGGCCCGCAACAACGGACCAGACACCCCATACTCCCGCAGCACCCCCCACAGGATTCTACCGCATCCCTGAGGGATGCTTTCTTCAAGTCCACAAAACACATGGAGACTGGATGGGCAAACTCCCATTTTGTTTTGTGTTTATTTTACTGAGCTATGTTCTTCTGCATGATTTAATAAAGTATATATTTTAGAAAATGTAAGAACCACAAGTGATCCTTCGATCTGTGAGTGAGATGTGCCAATGATAATATGGCATGAAGTCTGATTATTCAGCACTGTTTATGTGAGGTGAGGGATTTTAAACTGAAGTCTGGATTTAACAGGGAGCCACTGAAGAAAAAAATATATTGGAGAAATATGATCTCTCGTTCTAGTCCCTGTCAGTACTTCTCAGACAGCATGTCATAACATCCAGGTATGTCTGTCAGTTAGACTGTTGGACTGATGTGTCAAATACAGCAGAGCTCTGATTTTTTTATTATAATGATTATGGTGCTCTTCTTACTTTCAAGCTAGCACTAGTACTAGCAAAACATTCCATCTGCCAATAAATTTAGATCTAACCTAAATCTCATAGAGATGCTGTTCTTCATTTGTTAGGTTGCTGCTATCATCATAGATAACAGTAATGTTCTTGTTTAAAAGGTATAAAAACCAGTGATGCTACTGGCTGAGACTGTATTTATGACCACACCCTCTGATCTACATAAGGGTATAAAAACATCTTAAATCTTAACCCTTACAGTAAAAAGGATGTGAACTGAAAATCAATACTTGTTTTGAGTTATCATATTTGTTTGGGGTTAACTCTCTATTCAGTGAAGTCACACCATTTGGGAGAGCTGAACATAGATTAGTCTTATTGTAAGTGGACTCTTTAGCTGTCATGGTCCCACGGTGTAGGACCCAGGGCTTTGTAATGTCTTACTGTTCTTGGTTTGTTTCTTTACATTCATACTTCTAGGCTTCTGGTTCTTGTTTCATTCTGTTCACGAGTGCTATTTATATGATATTTCCTGAGTCCCTGTGTGTTCCTGCCTCCTTTGTGTTTCTGTGTTTGGTTTTGTCTCCATCTCTGTGTCCTGTTTCCATAGTTGTCTGGTTCCCCCCACTCTGTTGTGTCAAGTTTATCTTGTCTTCCATCAGTTACGTCTGTCTTTCTGTTTCTGTGTCCCCGCTTGTTTTTGTTGTTAGGCTGTTAAGTCCCATTTGTACTTCCCTTCAGTCCTAGTCTGTGTGGTTTGTCATTAGTGTCTCAGTCTCTTCTCTGTATTTATTTTCTGTCACTGTCACAGTCCTGGCACAGTGTTAGTTATTTCCTGTTTTATTTTGATAGTCTCTTAGCTCTTATGTTTTGTATTTGGTTTTACCTCCCTGGTCTTGTCTTCAGTGAATAGTTTCAGCTGTGCTCCCTGGTGTGTCTTTTCCTCCTGATGATCTCATGTGTATATTAGCCGAGTCTTCCTTTGTTCCTCATCGTGTCCTCATCTTTGGCTCCCTTCACGTTGTGTGCTCCCTAGCTCTGTGTTTGCCCATGCTGCTTCCTCCTAGTTAGTGTATCTCTGGCTCCTCTCCAGCCCTGTGTATATTTAGTGTTTTCCTTGTGTGATCCAGCAAATAAAGCTGCACTTAAGTCCAGTCCTGTCTGAATCCTGCACTGGGGTCCTATTCCATCCTGCCGCACAGCCATTCCATGACATCAGGAGTGTGAGAGTGATGGGTGTATTGACTCTGTAAGCATAGACCTAATATTTTTCCTTCAGTTCAATTAAGTTTTATATCTCTGCAACAGTCATCACAAGGCCTTATCCAAAGAAAGTGTATGTGAGATTTGATTTTCAGAACTGGATGAGCACACATACTGTAACCTGTTCTGATTGTACAGTGCTGTTTATAACAAATGTATCTATATTGTTATACTTGTCATCTGCATCTTTGCTACTGTATCTTTGATACTGCTGTCCATAACATTTTATTACAGAGATTAGAGCATGCCATAGGTATTAAAGGTACTGCACTGCAGTGGTTTGAATCTTATTTATCAATAGACTCCAATTTGTTCATGTAAATGGGGAGTCTTCTTCACACACTAAGGTTAATTATGGAGTTCCACAGGGTTC
>JAVDPK010002881.1:92121-104624 GCA_034780415.1 Cichlasoma orientale | reverse complement strand
CACACACACACACACACACACACACACACACACACACACACACACACACACACACACACACACACACACACATCTCAAATGTTGAAATGTTTTGGAGCTGTGACATTGAGCCAGAAAATCAGACCAGGGCTTTAAGCAGAAGACCATAGCTAATTCCAGGAGTGTATGGAATGGGATTAAGAGATGTAAATTGGAGATTAGGAGCCATATGCAGAGAAAGGAGGAACAACGCAGCAAATCAAATGCCACCCCATTCTGTTAACAGATCTGGGTGCTCTGTTACTCTTCAAGAGATATCAGAGAGCCCCTTGGAAAGTAATGCGGGAGGAAATCAAAAATAGTTTTGCCCCACTTGTCTTTTGGACAGTGACAGAATAGCCAGCATGACATCAGCTGAAGTTGCCTTTCCTTCCCGACAGTGATGATAAAAAAAAAATGAAGTTAAAGAAAAAGTTAAAGCCGAGTTTGTGCAAAGGTGAAGTGACAATGGCATTAATAAATAATAACAGCAGCAAGAAAATTTAATAGAGAAATGTGTGTGGGATCTTACGTCGACAAGTGTGTTTACCTGTCGCAAAAAGAGCTGTTGTACAGCTTCATAGAGAACAATAGGAATGATTCCTCGAAGCGTTCTTTATGGCAGACTGAGGAGGAATCTGGAGGCAGATTCCTCCTGAATATGGCCTGTGATGGTTCCCGCCTTGTACATAAGTTTGTTGATCCTGCTGGCATCTCCGGCACTGAGATGCCAGCAGACAACAGCAACGTACAACAGACTGGTAGACAATCTCCAACATCTTGCTGCACACATTAAAGGCACTGAGCTTCCTTAGAAAGGAGAGTCCGCTCATCTCCTTCTCGCACACAGCATCGTGGTTGTGCAGGCTGCGCCCCTGCTGCTGCTGATCTCCCGGGTTGAGGCCGGTGCTCGGCTTCATTCCCTTCCACATGTCGTTGGTGTTGCTGAGCTGCAGTTTGGTCTCCGGCTTCTCTCTGTATAGAGCTCAGGGTCATGACATCATCAGTGCAGTGCATTATGGGACTGTTGTTCACACAAGTCTGACTTGATAATGGGATATACAAAGATAGGTGCTGCTTTTGGGCTTGAACGTTAAATTATGGACACTATGAGCTCAACAGAATGGTGAGCTGCTGTGTTGTAAAATAATACATGTGACTGGGATGGAAGACTTTACAGAATGGAGTAAGATTTTTGCAGCAGCAAAGATCTGAGGCCATGGAGCCAACAACGCATGGCTTGGGTAACAATTGGAAGAAGCAAACATAAAACCTTAAATAACATTCCGGAAATAATGTGTGTGTGATCACAGTGCAGTCATACTGGTAACATTTAACTGTTGTAGGGCTGTTGCTAAATTACACAACTTAGATGTGGCACTTTTCACAGCTGTGACTACATGGCAGCATAGCCAGAATCAAAGAAAATCGTTATGCTTTTGTTTCAGGCACACCAGCTTGTGACCATCAAACCAGCTTCTGCCTCT
Organism: Cichlasoma orientale; assembly: GCA_034780415.1. Classification (NCBI taxonomy): domain Eukaryota; kingdom Metazoa; phylum Chordata; class Actinopteri; order Cichliformes; family Cichlidae; genus Cichlasoma; species Cichlasoma orientale. The sequence continues at coordinate 103,119 of JAVDPK010002881.1, read as the reverse complement.
GTGTGTTTTTACACCTTCTCAGCCCCGCCTTCAGTTACAGCAGTATCCTTAGCAACTCGTCTTTGTCCCCACACCTCCAGACCCTCTGCTTTTCTTTCAGTATGGCCTTCAGGTGACCGGTGATCCAGGGTTTGCTGTTAGAAAAACAGTGCATAGTGCTGGTTGGGATGATGGTATCCTCACAGAAATTGATATAGTCTGTGATTCTGCTGATGTCATCTCCTTGTGGGTCCCAGAGCACGTTCCAGTCTATTCCATTTTGAATCAGTCCTGTAGGGCCTCATTGGCCTTCAGCTTCTCAAAGACTTGGTGGTAACAGGAAGTCTTTGAACTACAAGAACATACTGAGGTGTTAACAGGACCACTTATGGTTGGCTCTATCTATTGGGGGCCTGGCAGTGGCTACATATACAGCGTGGGCCATTTATATGGATACACCTTAATAAAATGGGAATGTTGGTGATATTAACTTCCTGTTTGTGCCACATTAGTATACGGGAGGGGAGAAACTTTTCAAAATTGGTGGTGACCATGGTGGCCATTTTGAAGTCGGCCATTTTGGATCCAACTTTTGTTTTTTCAATGGGAAGAGGGTCATGTGACACATCAAACTTATTGGAAATTTGACAAGAAAAACAACGGTGTGCTTGGTTTTAACGTAACTTTATTCTTTCATGAGTTATTTACAAGTTTCTGACCACTTATAAAACGTGTTCAAAGTGCTGATAGCAACATCATGCGTCTGCAAATCCAACACTGAACCAGTTTCACGAAACTTGGCAAGCAGTTTGCTAACTGTAGCGTGGGAGATGGGTGGTCTCGTAGGGTTGAAATCTGCTGCAATGACCCGGTTACTGCGTTCACCAGACATCACAATTTCTATCCGGTCCTCACGTGTTAACCTCTGCGACATGTCAATGGCTGTAAACAAAGAGAAACTTAGTTACTATAAAGTTATTCCCATTTTATTAAGGTGTATCCATATAAATGGCCCACCCTGTACATATGCCTGGTGTTTGCATACAGAAGGTCTAGAGTTTTATTGTCCCATGTGGTGCAGTCCATGTACTGCTGGAAAGTGGGCAGAGTGGAGTCCAGAGTGGCATCCTTCCTGACAAGCTTAAGCCACAACTATGGAGGAAAACACAGACCAAAAGCTCCTGGGAACGCTGCAGCAGGTTACCTGGAAGAATCCTGGAAGTTAAAACGAGGTCACCTGTGTGAATGTTTATCACTTTATCGTTCATGGTTCATTCAAATGTTTTAGTGTTTGAATCTTAATTACCAGTGTTGTGTGCAGTGGTCAAGTGGGTAATTAAAGAAGCACATTGAGGTGTTAACTACTAATTGAGCATATTTAGTGGACAGTAAGAACTCCAGCTGCAGCATCTTGAAAGCTTGGCAGTGCTTTAAACAGCACACAGAGGTGAAACTGCCACTAATCTCAATGTGCAGATCAAAAAGCCCCTTTGTGAGAGGACTAAGGGGGGATATTTGAGAGTTTATTCAGCCCAGTGACGCATTGAGCTAATTAGGAGGAGCATTTTAGAAGAAAGACGTTGCTGGGGAATTCTCATCATCACTTCTGTCTCCATCTCTGTAGTTAAATGAAGTGTTATCTTTCATGTAGGCACAGGGAAGAAAAGAGCAGGTCGGGGGGGGGGGGGGGGGGGCGTGGGGTTTGTCATCCAGTGTTGAGGACACTCATTATCTCTCCAAAGTGATGGCCATGTTTGAAAATGACTGAATTTTTAATGCCTCCCTCCCACACCCAGGCTGGCAATAGATCTTGGTCCAATTTACTGCCACTGTAGATGTCTGTTCCTCAGACACTCTCTTACTCCCCTCTTCTACCCTTCTATCTTCCCTTTCTTTTTCCCCACCACTCTTCTTATAGCAGCCCTATTCATTGCTCTGTCTCCTGGCCATAGTAATTTATGCGCTGATGGTGGGGTGCCCATTCTAGTGCCAAGGCAATTACCCGGATGGTTCCAGCAGCCATGTTTAAAAGTGTTTTCAGCATTCCAGATCAGATAGTACCTGGCAGGAGGGAGCCAGCGACAGGGCCAGAACTGGGTGAAGGAAACACAGTTTGAGTTTGCTGAATATTTTCTGATGATCCATGGACAAAGAGAAGAGCCAAGGCATGGAGCTGAATTGCAACTATGTGGCTCTAAACATATGAAGTGGTGCAATTACAACGGACAGGGGCCGTGGAGGTCAAGGAGGGATCGTAACATGGGAACATAACACATAAAAATAAGTCATGGTTCACCCATGTTAACACACATGTGGGCTTTTAAAGTAACAGGATTTGTTTCACATTATTGGAATACTTATTGCACCATGTCATGTGGTTATGCCCGTTGCCGCTCAGGTCACCTATTAATCAGAAGGTCAATGGTTCAGTCTCAGGCTGTTCCCATCAGTGTGCCAAAGTATCCGTGGGCAAAATACTGAAGTGCTTCTATGGATGAGGAATGTTGTATAAAACACTTTGGGTGCTCAAGTATGGTAGTAAAGCACTATATAAGAACCAGTTTATTCATTTATTATTTTAACTTTTGTGGTTGTAGTCCGCTTAGACTTTTCTGAAATCTGAGATAATCCATATTTACACATTTTTTTCAGGATTTGCCGGAGAAACCTGAACACATTAATCACACACGCCCTTTCATGTACAACCACTAGAGGTCGCTTAATTTTATTTTACAATGTAGCTACTGGTCGTAAAATGTGCCTGCAGTATTGACCCATAAGGTCGTGTTTTTAAAGGAGGACCGGCTCTCTTATTGTGTCCAAAAATCGAAGAATAAAGAGATCTCATTTATTCACCTGCTCAATGTTAAATCATGCTTGACTCATTCTTGCGTCTAAGATTATATCAAATTTGGTCAGCTGTGACCTTCCACACATCTGTGTTACTCTTTATGAACATAAACTGAATGGTACCTACTATATTCAATAAGCCCCCAGCCTTGTTGCTCATCTGAGACACTGACTTTTTAAAAAGTCAGTGTCTCCCCCTCTAAGTTGCTCAGATGAGCAACTTAGAGGGGGAGACCAGTCAGTGTGCTGACTGAGATCAATGAAAGCTGGGGATTCTAATCAAACCATCACTTTAAACCTGTGAAAGATATCCATCTACCTTGAGTTTGCTGAATTACACCTACAAAAATGATTTATGCATCTGCAATATGTGGTCCCTCACTCATTCACACATTAAATTTAATGAATTTAAAGATAGGTAAATATCTTCCTAACCGTCCCACAGCAAAGATATAGCTTAATTTCACGTTTTCACTTACTGACAGTAGTTATCAAAGCAGCTTCAAAGAATCAGAGTAAAAAAATAAAACAAGACAGTCATTTTCAAAATTAAATAAAACAAACCCTTTCTCACTTTAATGCTCTTGTTGATTTGCTACTGCAGTTTTACTTCAGGAAACATTTATAATGATCAGCAGAAACATTATAACTAAGGCCTTGTACAAATGTACCCAAATATTTTTAAGTCTTTTCTGTTTTGGCCTTTCATCAACACACAGAGTTTTTTGTGTTTTTGTTTGTTTGTTTTTTTTAGATAGCTTTTAGTGCCTAAACATAACCAAAAACATATCAAATTGAAAATAAGGTGTGAAAAGGAAAGAAATCAGGAAGTGAAAGCAAAGGACAGACCACTAAGAACCTAAATGGGCCACGAATCTCAGCCATGGTCGCCAAGACAAAGTTCCTCAGACTTTCCCATTGTTATGAGTATTAGTGTATTAAACTGTATGGTCTTTACAATATAAGGCACCCTGAGGCGACTGGTGTGATTTGGCACTATATAAATAAAACTGAATTGAAAATGAATTTAATTAAATTGTTTAATCGAATAAGTGCGGTCAAAAAATCCTTTTAATTTTAGGAAAGAGAAAATACCAATTGTAGTCAATCATGATCATTTCAATTCATATAAATAAAATTTTATATGGCACCAAAGGTCTTTAAGATAAGATGGGCCTGATTATTCAAGACCTTGTCTGTGAGAAAAAGGATTTTAAATTCAATTCTGGATTTAACAGGGAGCCAATGAAGGGTCAACTGATGGTTTTTTAAGTAATGGTTTAATTTTAATTGCCGCACCTTAAAGTCCTGTGGTATGGAGCCCATTAAAATCGAAGCATTAAGTAATGGCACAAGTTCTTTGAGCAGCCTTGTCAGAATGGGGTCTAATAGACAGGCTGATTGTTTGGAGGAAGTAACTATTGAAGTTAACTTAGAAAGATCAATCGGAGCGAGAAAGAGTCTAAATTAATATCAGCAGTATTGAAAGTAGCTGTACATAATGATATGTCTGTGAGACGCTTATGAATAATTTTTTCTATAGAAGGTAAAAATTTTATTTGTGAAAAAAAATTCATAAATAAAAGTAATAAGAAGAGCTGCAAAAGAGAAAGACGATAGTCTCAGGAGTCAGGTGAGAATAGAATATTTTTATGTAGATGATGCACTGAACTTCTTTGCCACAAAGGTAGAGTACAGCAGCACTATCAGAAGAAGTCAAGAAGCACTTGCACTCTAGAATCTGTGGCTACATAAAACAGCCTGAGACAGAACAGCTGTGATGGATGCTCTCCTCTCAAATAATCCCACCAGAGGCATTCAGAATGTACGATATGAGACCTTTATTAATATTGTAGATATCCAATGAAACTCTCAGAGAGACCACCAGCGTTAAAAAATATATAAAATAGACTGGTATTTTTCTACTCTATGCCTTTATACAATAAGCCTCATTCACACAAGCACTTTTTCTATACCTGAGCACTTTTAATCTAACACTCACACACATGCCAGTAGATGCATCGAGGGCAACTTGGGGTTCAGTATCTTAATCAAGGATACTTTGAAACGCAGACTAGACGAGCCCGTGATCAAATAACCGACCTTCCAATTGGTAGATGACCTGCACCACCTCCCAAGCCACAGTTGTCTCAAATTAAATGCAAGCTAAGAAACACACGCATCAAATACCCTAAAGGAAGTTCATTTAAGGAACTTGATCCCTAAAGTTAAAATGGGGACTCAGGTTTCCCACTGTTCCTCAGTTCACAAAACTGATTGTCATCAGGTCATCACTAACCTGTATTCTTCTTTTTTTTTTTAGAACAGTATTCAAGGACAGCTCTATCTCCCACACACCACGAGATTGTCATTTATCATTATCATTATCACTAGTGATTGACCTGTGCTAACCCCCAACTGGTGGCAGCAGATGCATCCCATCCCTGAGCCTGGTTCTGCTGGAGGTTTCTTCCTGTTAAAAGGGAGTTTTTCCTTCCCACTGTCACCAAGTGTTTGCTTATAGGAGGCTGTTGTGATTGTCGGCCTTTCTCTGTAATTATTGTCGTACTTACAATATAATGCGACTTAACCTTACAATATAATGCACCTTGAGGCGACTGTTGTAATGTGACGCTATATAAATAAAATTGAATCAAAATTGAATTGAATTCCTGGACCGGCATTGGAGCATCAACAGAATGATTTAGCTCAAGAACTGATGCAGCATCGCCCTCTGTAATACAATATATCTGCCTGGCAGAGAACCATCTGCCAAACATTGTTCATCTTCATCATCTTCATCATATTATTATAAAGAGGAGGTAGAGCAGGTCATCTACTAATCGGAAGGTTGGTGGTTCGATTCCTGGCTGCTCCAGTCTGCATGCCAAAGTATCCGTGGGCAAGATACTGAATCCCAAGTTGCTCTCCATCGGAAGGATGAATGTGTGTGAATGTTAGATAGAAAGCACTTTGAAATAGAAAACATTGCTTGTATGAATGTTTGCGTCAATGGGTAAGTACAAAACTTATTGTATAAAGTACATTGAGTGCTCAGTTAGAGTAGAAAAGCACTATAAAAGAACTAGTCCCTTTACCATTTACTTTTGTGTCAAGCCATGACTTTTTGTTTGGGAACACTTTGATGGTCTTGCTCAACAACATGGTGACTGTGCAGAAGGCCATGTAAGCCAAAACAGATGAGCTGTAGTCCTCCAAGTCTGTACTCTCTGCGAACAACTCCTAATCTGTGTTTTTAAAACAGTCCTGCAACAGTAAAATTGATTCTTTACTCCAGCCTTGGACGATTTCTACAGCTGCTGGTGCTCTATAGATCAAATATCTGTAGGATGGAATCGTTGATAGCGAAATGTGGTCACATAGTCCAAGATGTGGATGGGGCAGCTTTATATGCTCCTGGGATATTGGTGTAAATTTGATACTCTTGCCTCTGGTTGGGATATGTACATTAAGCTGGTTGTAAATGGTATACAGCTTTGCTAGAGCTAACTTAGCATTAGCCTGTGGTGGCTTTCTAAGGTGTAATCCTGACCCCGACTTTCAATTTTGAGAAGTTCATCTAGTCCATAATGTGAATATTCACAGAGCTGAGTCGAGTAAGCTCAACACACATTAAAAAAAAAACTGTGTGCTCTATGAATGAGAGCGCCAAGCCACTGCATCTGAGCTATCTTGTGGAAACGGATTTGTCAAAGGATAAGATACCTTTTTGGGGATTTGTTTAAAGCTGGTTTCTGACATGTTTACATTCCTAGTTCAACATGACAAATCATGCACACACAAAGGTGTGCTTTCTGTAGATTTCGTCCTTGTGATTTGATGCACCTGTCACAATGAAGAAACAGATTTCGTCTCAGACAGCTTCATAGGAAGGAGAATGAGACTCAGCACTCAGGGATGACAAGGAAGCAGAGTAGAAAAAAATTGAGTTGCACGGTTATTGCAGGGGCTGCAGATACAATGTTACTCCTCATTCCTCGTCTCTAGCACAATGTCTAGGTTTGCCGATGCCTCAGTCAAGACCATCACAATGGTTGCCAACTTGAAGGTTATCAAATGAAGTTACCACGGTGATGTTGGGTTTGTTTTTGGACAATCAAAACTATTCCTCACCTCAAACTCTGTCCTTCGGTCCTTGCAGTGGAAACTGCAATCAGTTTGTAATCAGTGAAATGTAACGAAGGTTTTAAGTTTTTTTTTGTTTTGTTTTTTTACACACATTTCAGGGTACATACATAATACATAATGAATCAACATAATGAGATATTAAGTGTATGTGAGCAATCAGGTACAGTGGATCATGCAATCAACATCTCCAGATCAATTGAAATATAAATGATTTAAATGCAAAAGCCCCTCAACACCACCTCCATGAAAAAATTAGATAATGGCATCAAGTGAAAACATGGTTTATTGGTAAAAACTTCAAAATGACTCTTTCCTCTGTCACTATATCCATGTCAATCAAAAGACACATATCAGATTATGTGACATTTAAACAAGAAAAATCTCGATCATTTTGTTCAGACTATTATATAATGATGTTTACAGCTTCATGTATTTGTTTGTATCTTCACTTACTTGACATTATAACAGTGTACTTTATTTGTAGTTAGTTCTTCTTGGTTATTTAATATATTGTATTAATTTATATTCATTTTATATTAATCTTTGAACACAGCGGATGTGTAGTTATTGTGTAATGTCTTCTGCTTATTGTTTGTTATTGTATAATAATAAAGTGTGCTGTCATTTCATGTCATTGTATGTGGTCGTACTGTGTTTCCAGCTGCATCTTTAGTGATTTTGCTACCATTTCCTACAACTACAAAGACATAGACTGGGAGGTTCTTTCAGTTCGATTTAATTCAATTCATTTCAATTCAGTTTCTTTAGCGCCAAATCAAAACAACAGTCATCTCAAGGTGTGTTATATTGTCATGCAAAGACCTTACAATAATAGAGAGAAAACCCAAGCAAACAGATGACCCCCCTGTGAGCAAGCACTTGGTGAGTGTCACAGCATTTTGGATCAATTGAAGTCTTTTCAGGGAGCTTTTAGGACAGCCTGATAATAATGAATTACAATAGTCCAGCATAGAATTAATACATGCATGAATTAGCTTTTCAGCATCACTCTGAGACAGTATTGAACGCTGCATTGAGGTCTAGCAGGACAAGCACAGAGATGAGTCTACTTTCAGAGATCATAAGAAGATCATTTGTAACCTTCACTAATGCTGTTTCTGTAGTGTGATGAATTCTAAAACCTGACTGAAACTCTTCAATGAAGAGCTAAAAAACAAACAGTTTATGCTGTTACCAAATTACAGATAAGTTGATTCTTGGGCCAGCGGATTCCAAGCAGTGCTCTCAGGTGAGCAGCTATGGAAAGCAAAGAGGAAAAAAGGTGAGATCAAACAAAACATAAAAAAAAGAGTTACAAACTGAGGGAGCCTTGGAGTCATACAGATAGCAACTTGAAATGGCTTGCTGGTCCTTGACAGGATCATGGCAGGTCCTTGACTGTAATGAGATCCCCTGCTTGTGACGTAGACAATGCGAACCTGACTGGTAACGCTAAGCAGGATTTAGGAAAAATGGTGGTAATGTTTTGTGTATCTACCAAGGTAAGTCACAATGGAAGCACATTTTTTTTTTACAGTTAATCACAACACATTTGTCAGATTTACTGTATACGTTATGTAAGACTGCAGGAGACTGAAAAAAAATCATGTTTTATTAACTATGCAATCAAGAGATTATTAACTAAACAAACAAGAAAGATCCATGAGTACATCAGGAAGATGGCCACAAATGATCAGTGAGTAGTGAGTACCTCAGGCAGCAGAAACCTGAGAAAGAAGAGGAGCAAGAACAGGAACCATCATGGAAGGACAGGCCCGTGCACAGCATGTACCACCGGCAGATTAAAGAAGTAGCCGAAATTGAAAAATGCTACCAATGGCTGGACAAAGCTGGAATATGGAATGCTATAACAAGTGGCTGGCATAGTATATGGGAACATCTGCACCTAGTATGGTCTGGGAGTCCTGAGGTCCCCAAGGGTGGTTGAGAATGACCGAGCTAAGATCCTGTGGGACTTCCAGATACAAACGGACAAACTGGTGATGGTGAACCAACCGGACACAGTAGTGGTCAGAGGCGACAAAAATACTGACATTCTGTACTTAAGTAGAAGTACAGATATTTGTGTTAAAACATACTCTGGTAAAAGTTGAAGAACTGATTCAACTTCTTTACTCAAGTAACAGTCAAAAAGTACAGGCTCTGAAATGTAAGTAAGAAAATAAAAATAGCTCTTTGGAGGACGTTTCTACCAGCTATTTTTGTGCAAAGCTAACTCAACATCATGCTATATTCATGTAATAAAACAAAATTATTACATGAGTACAAACTTATTTTCAATCAACATTCTAATGAAAACACTCAGCTTGAACATTGTTATGTAAAACATGAGCAGAGAAAAAAATATATATATATATATATATATTTGCTGTTACCTATATTGTAGAGGGTGACATCACCTAAACAGAAAAATTAGTACAGTCGGGGATTACAGTGGGATTCACCAGGTGGGGGGCACCCTAAGATCAGTTGTAGTTGCTTAACGTGGGGAAAAGAGCCCCAGCTCATAATAATTTTTATTGTGAGCTGCAGAGATTGTCTTTGTGTGCAGGCTGTGATCAGCTACTGCTGCTCTGAGGTTTACTGCTCTCTGTGGATTTACACAACTGAATTCAACAAGATATTTTATGAGCTTTCTTTCATCCCCTACACTTAGAGTATAAAGTTGTATAAAGTTAATTCAGTGAATGAATCTAAGCTTCATCAGCTTAAATTCATCACTGCTCTGCACCAGTCCAACACTGAGCTTTACTGTAAAGTCACCACAGTACAGCAAGCTAACCTGTTTATTTACTGCAGTATTTTCATGCTACTTTTCAATTCAATTCAATTCCATTTTTTTTATATAGCGCCAGATCACAAAAAAGGTCACTTCAAGGCGCTTTATATTGTAAGGTAAAAACTACAATAAGGTCTTTTGAATAGCACAGTTAGAATACCTCAGTTTGTTCTACAGGACATTTCACAATATGAAAAACAGCTTCACATCATATACAGTTCCAAGATCTGATTTAACAAAAATAAAACTTTAAATTTCCAGTTACCAGATGTCACCGAGCAGTCCTTACCTTTAAATATAACCTCTCTCCCATCCTCTTTCATACATCTTTCTCCATCTCTGAGTGACCGTCTCGCTCATTCTTTTCCCTCCGTGGAAACACAGCAGCTGGACCTTTAGCTAGCAGACACACTGTGTGACAAACTGCACACAAACAGTTTGTGTGTTTGCTGATATTTGTTGAGCAGATAGAAATGTTGCATATGAAATTATCTGCCACATGTTACTCCCTTTATTAATGTAGATAATGAGACAAGTCAAATTAAAAGAAAGACACAAAAGCCGATTATCAAAATAAGACGGGAAGTAAGAAGAATTCTGAAAACTACAAAATAAAAAATCCAACACCAAACCCCAGATTATAATCAAAACTGAAAATGCTTAATAATAAAGAATTCAAAGTTCATACAAATTCAAAAATTCTGGTTTCAAAATCAGGACTATGACAACTTGCCTATTGACATGAACCTATATTTTTAAGAAGGGAACAAACACAGTAAGTCATAAATAACTCTCATAAAATAACTTTCTGTTTTAGCCTTTAGTAGTGTTTGTTTTTGAGAAAGGCATACCTTTGTTCTGTTTGATGTTGTTCGAGTAGCATTTTAGCCAGCTCTATAAAGAAGTTTTCAGATGACTACCTTCATACCAGTGACAAAAACAATGGAACGTACCTGTTGTTGTCGTCATCGTCGTTGTTGTTAAAAAGGTGTGGTTATTTGTCCAAATGGTATTTACAATAATATGTACGACATGAAAAAAAAAATGTTCAGCCTCCATGGTCACCCACTGTCTTCCAGGTCTACATTTGTACAGACTGAACAATTTATAAATTTTAAATTATTTTTGGAAAAACTAAAGTTTTCTGTTTCTCTCTCTCTCTCTCTCTCTCTCTCTCTCTCTCTCTCTCTCTCTCTCTCTCTCTCTCTCTCTCTCTCTCT
>JAVDPK010002881.1:72986-83633 GCA_034780415.1 Cichlasoma orientale | reverse complement strand
TTGGTGGTTTGATCCCTGGCTGCTCCAGTCTGCATGCCAAAGTATCCTTGGGCAAGATACTGAACCCCAAGTTGCTCTCTGATGCAACTGTCGGAGTATGAATGCGTGTGAATGTTAGATAGAATGCACTTAAGCTTGTGTGAATGAGGCATGTTGTATAAAGCACTGTATAAGAACCAGTCCATTTACCATTTATGGTGGTGGTAGCATTGTGCTCTAGAGTTGTTTTGCTGACAGTGGTTCTGATACATTGCACAAAGTGGATGGAATACTAAAAAAATCAGGACTACTTCCGAATTCTTCAACTTTACCTCAACTCAACGGCTCGACAGTTGAAACTCTGACACAATTTGTGTTCTAACAGGACACTGATCCCAAACACACGTCAAAGCTAGTTTTGTGATGGATATAGCAGGCTAACATTAAGCTTCTGGAATGGCCTTTCAAACGCCTGACCTCAACCCTATTGAAAATTTGTTTAAAAGCTGGGTTTGTGCCAGGAAACCAACTAATTTAAATTAGGTCCACGAATTCTGTCAAGAACAGTGGTCAAATATCCGACCAGAATTGTACCAGAAGCTTGTAGATGGTTACCAGAAGTGTCTGGTTGAGGTGCAACTTGCTAAGGGACATGTACACAAATATCAGTTAGGGTAAATGTATACTTTTGACACTGTGTGGATTAGAGAGAATCCAAAAATAAATTCCAATTTGAGCACCCAATTCATGTTTTAAAAAATCCATTAAAGATGTATGCTGTACAATCATTGCACTCTGGGAAAAGAACAGTCCGAAGAAATCATTAAAAGTTACCATGATATTCATGCTCATGATGAGTGTATGTAAACTTCTGACCACAACTGTATAATTCTGTCCTTTACCTTTCACAGGACACAGTGCTCTTTCCTTATTGCATTGTATATAAGGCAGAAGGATTAGTGTGTGGGTATGCCTTCCCCGCCACATACTCAATCATGTCCTCAGTGCATACATAAATCCTTTTACATTTGACCCTGCAGTGACTCAGCCTGCAGATAGTAAAATACTAAAGCTACATGCCGCCTGTACAGACACCTGTGATAATGACATATTTTCCAACAGTCCAGGGAGTCAAATCATCAACAGATGAGACACAGCATGCTGTGTTCCATGTTAAACAGTCACTTAATGGACTGACAATGGCAGTAGCTTCCACCTTGTCTCTATGGCAACATTGTCAGGGAGCCTAGAACTGTCTGGTGGAGCTGGCAAAAGGCCAGTCAGGTGTGAAATTACCTCAGTGTCTGGCGCCACATAGAGCGTGAAGAGAGTTTAACAAAAGTAACGTGGTTAAAGGAGACACCCCTTACACCACCCACCTCCACTACTCTACTACCTCACATCTCACCACACACGAACGCACACACACACACACACACACACCTCTTTCTATGATGCCATGTTAATGCAATTCCCTTCAAGCATCATTTCTTCAGGCCAACAATACCAAAGACAAGTTCAATTGAGAGATAGATGTAGGCATACTAATGGCGGAATGACCAAAGTTGTGACATTTAAATGCCACTGTTTCATGGCTCTGCTAAATTTCCCTGTTTGGTGTTGTGTCAACTTGAACTGAAGTGGTGCCAGTTCCTCTTGTTTTGTTCATATGCAATGAAAATAACATGAATTCTTAGAATGCTTCAACAAACATCCATTGTGTACTTTTATATTGGCACACTGTCCCTGTTGGCCATGCATTCAAATGAGATCATCCTTTTCATCTATTCATTCATTATTTTGTTTGTTTACAGCACGGTTCCAAGGAACCACATGAGAAACTGGGATGTACTAATAAACTAAACTCAGTTCTGCTCAATATAAAGTTTATCTCTTCATAAACTGATCCTAGTAAGAGTAGATGTTACAATTAGTCAATGAAAATGTTAAGTGAGCATAGTAAAAATGTCACCATTTTATCACTATTTAATCAACATTCTGGATCTGGATTTGATCAACTTTATCACTGTGAATGTTTGTTCTCACGCAAAGGTAGACATAAAGAGATCCAACATCTTCTGAGCATGTCTCCTTATGTGTGGAAAGTTCTCCTCTTTGAGAAAAGAATAAAATTCCAGCAGTGATCCTGACTTGAAGTGCACAAACCTGTCTGTGATTCTGTGGTCTTGCCCTGATAAAGGTAACTACACTGCTCAAAACAAATAGATAAATAAAGGAACTTTGAAAATTCACGAGATCTCAATGTGAAACACAATCATGCTGGATATATATGCTGATATGGACTGGGTAATGTGTTAGGAATGAAAAAATGGCAACTCGTTTGATGAAAATTATCAACCTACAGAGGTCAGAATTCAAAGACACCCTGAAAATCAAAGTAAAAAATGATGCAGCAGGCTAGGACATTTTCATGAAATTTCATTGTAGCAACTCAAAATGCTACTCCGTAGTTTGTATGGGCCCTACATGCTTGTATGCATGCCTAACAATGTTGGCGCTCCTAATGAGATGACGGCTGGTATCCTGGCAGATCCCCTTCTAGATCCGGGGAAGGACATCACTGAGTTCCTGGACAGTCTGAGGTGCAACCTGGCGACAGCTGATGGACTGAAACATAATGTCCCAGAGGTGTTCTCTTTGTTTAGATCAGGCAAGCGTGAGGGCCATATGCTGAATGATGTTACAGGCAAAATAACATTATCTTCTCCAGACACTTTCATGTCTGTCACATGCGCTCAGGGTGAACCTGCTCTCATCTGTGAATACCACAGGGTGCCAATGGTGGACTTGCCAAATCTGGTATTCTATGGCAAATGCCAATCAGGCTCAGTAGTGCCAGGCAGTGAGCGCAGGGCCCATTAGAGGCCCTCAGGCCACCCTCATGAAGTCTGTTTCTGACTGTTTGGTCAGAGACATTCAGTGGCCTGCTGTAGGCCTCTGACAATGCTCATTGTGTTCCTCCTTGCACAAAAAGACCAGATACCGGTCCTGCTGATGGGTTAAGGACCTTCTATGGCCCTGTCCAGCTCTCCTGGAACAACTGCCGGACTCCTGGAACCTCCTCCATGTTCTTGAGGCTGTGCTGGGAAACATTACAAACCTTCTAGCAATGGAATGTATTGATGTACCATCCTACGGGAGTTGGACTTTTGTGTAACCTCTTTATGGTCCAAGCCTAGGCCTAATGTAGCAGGGAAGGGAACTAAGGTAATAACCATATGTTGGATGCAAAGCCCAATTTCTCAGCTTTCAGAAACCGTTTGAATTTTTTTCGATAGAACAAACAGTCACATAATTGCAGTAATTCAAAGTTCATTTAATCTGACATCACAGCGGTTCATGGGCAGGTAACAGGTGCTTCAGTGGTGATTGCCTGGTGTTCGAGGGTTAAGGGGTCTTTTTGCCACAGTTGTGTAACTGTTCTTGTAGACCTCATCAAATTTCTACATCAAGCTTATGTTTGAATTCTTTTATTATATTAAACTTTTTAGGGGTGGCTGTAGCTCAGGAGGTAGATCAGGTCATCTACTGATTGGAAGGCTGGTGGTTTGATCCCCAGCTGCTCCAGTCTGCTATTCCGATACAACCATCGGAGTATGAATGTGTGTGAATGTTAGAGAGAAAACACTTAGCCATAGAAAGAAGTGCTATATAGAAAAGCACTATGTAGGAACCAGTCCGTTCACTTTACCCTTAAACAGCACCACGTCTGCAGCTGTGAGAATAAAAACTAAAACTGTTGGGAGCAGGTTATGTTCAGAGATCTGGTTTAAAATAATCTGGAAGTACTTTCATTTACAGCATGTTTTGATCCTGATATAGATCAGGGATCCTCAAATCCAGGCCTCGAGGCCCGGTGTCCTGCAGGTTTTAGATGTGTCCCTGATCCAACACACCTGAATCAAATGGCTCAATCACCTCCTCAGTATGCAGGCGAGTTCTCCAGAGTCCTGCTAATGACTTCTATATTTTCTGCTGGGGGGATATCTTTTATATATGTAAGCTGTTAAGCCATTCTTTACTAAAACCACTGTTTTGCAGCAAACTGTCACATCATCACGAGAATGTACATTTATTAATTAAATGATTTAGTACATTAATAAATGTTGTTATACTTGATCTGCCACTAAGTCACATTCAGTGCTGAAATTGCAGCTACTAGAACACAGAACACACACAGAGGATACCTGTTGAATCAAAAATTAATTTCACTTTTATCTGCTGAAAAACTAAAGCAATTTCCACGTCTCCTTTATCAGGCTGTGGGCAGGAAGCTTTAATATTTAAATGGATCCAGTTTAAAGTTTCAGAGCTCTAATGTGCAGCCGTCATCTTAGGAATAAACAACAGCACTGGTTTATTTTGTTATGTTCTTTATAGATTTTTAGTCACCATTTTATTAAATAATAACTTCACTAAAGTAGGGCGGCAGTCGCAGGGATCATTTTCTGTGAAAGAAATCATATAACCCATCAAAAGGCCCTTTTAGATTGGTCAGCTGTTGCCAACACGCAGGGGAAACGCTGCGTAAATAACCAGCTTCGTTTGACCATTTATCTTGATTTCCAGTGTCAGGGTAAGTGAATCAGAATGATACACTGGGTATGCTGAACTTACTTTGCAGTACAGGGCCCACTCCACCTCAGATGGAAAACGTGGTCTATACTCACTCTGAGAAGTGGGAGTAGCCTTTACTGAAATATCAAAGCTTTCATAAATTGAATGCATGTCAAACCAGTCCCCATGTCACATAAGCACTGACAGTGGGGAGAAAAAAGAAGAAGAAGAAGAAAAAAAAAACCAACCAAAACAAAAAACAAGCCACCGTTCTATTTATCAGAAATTGTGGTGAGCTGTAATGACATCACCACTGTGTCTGGCATGACATCTTAATTACATGCCAGACACTGGTGGCTGTGATGATCTGACATCTTTGTGAGCTCATTGAATATGATTTATGATGACAAATATCAGTGTGGCTACAAAAGAACAGAAGACAGAGTGAGGGAGAGCATGCAGCGAGATGCAGCACACACAGAAAGACAACATCAAAAGGAGACATTTCATTTTAGTCCAGTTCTGTTCAGTGTTTTGCCGCACTAAGATATGTGTGCATGCAAATGCATGCATTTTTGTGACCCCTTGAAGGTGTACATTTCTAGAAAGTAGAAGCTGCAGTATAAGTTGCTCAAGCATCTCCCTTGAACCTGACAATTACTGCTGTTGGCTTTGCATACCACCCAGAGACCAAACATCAGTGTTTAGCACGAGGCTGCAAGAACCCACAGAAGGTGGATCAGGTTAGGAGTACAGGCAGAAGCACTTTGATTGTACCTTATATGTAAAATTGGTTTAACAGTGAAGATTATAACCAACCTTTCACAGCTCCAAATGTGATGGAGGAGGGGGGCTCACCAGCAAACTGAAAGGAAGGAGACAGACACCATCACCTGGGGAACTGCACCCCAGGAAATATTACCTTAATTAAGTCTAATTATATTACCAATTAATCACAAAAGCACACAGGCTCACTGGAGCAGAGGCATGGCATTTATTAAACAAATTTGATTATAAATTAGACTGCAGCTGCTGGAAAAGGACAGTTAAGCTAGAAAAGTTAGCATTTAGTTAAAATATTAAACAACGACAATGCTACAATGATTATAATTAGTCCAGCCAAACTACTGTATGATTAGTACAATTGACAGTGGGCAGGCAGCCAGGGAAAGGCACCCAAGCCAACACAGGACAACTCAGTTAAAATAGAAAACATTTTTGTGGGTAATTCATTAAAATATGCAGTCAAGGTAAAATACAATTAAATTGGCCTAAGAAACAGCAGCAGTTATCCAGGGTCCACACTACTAGAATCCCAAAATACAGACTTAATGCTTAGGGATGGGACTATTGTGCCGAGGCTTTGGAGCGAGTGTCGAGAAATCCAGGAAGTCTTTTTATAAAGCGTATAGAGGCTTCTTTAAGGGCGAGTGATGTCACTGATGATGTCTGAAGCCTCGCTGGTTCAGGACATGGTTTGAGTGTTGACCTGATTTATGAACATATACAAAGCCTAATGGAGCCCCACAAAGTTTGCATGTTAGTGTTTGCGTTGGAGTTTCACCAGTTTGTCTGTGACACAGAGGAGCTGGTTTTCATGGAGCTGCTAAAGGTGAAGAGTTTTCCATGTATGGCAACATTTTGAGCTGATCTCTCCCAATAAGGTGTTACACATAATATGCCTGTAAATAATGAACTGTGTTACCACTATAATATTCTTGAGTTTGTTTTTGTTTTGTTTTCATTCTAAGGTGAAGGGTTTGTGTGCCAAGCAGCTGGGGTAGAACAGCAACACTTCATCTGTGGGTATCATCTCGGCATAGGTGCATATATCTAAGTGTGTACAGGCTTGCTGTGGATACTTGTGCACTCCTGCCTCCTCAGCACCATGTGAAAGAGTTTTCTCCAAATTGGAGAGGTTATTTCCAAAAAGAGAACTGAGTCCAAGAACAGTGAAATATTATTATTTATTTATTTATTTATTTATTTTTTGGCCACAGCGGCTTCCATCAGCAGTGCAGACAGGAAAAGGGTAAAGATACCCTTTTCCAAAAAACAGATGCATGAGTGAAGGAACCTCACAAAATCAAGCTGAGCTGTTTTTATTTCTATTCCTGGCACTGATTATTCCCATGCTGACTTTACTGTACGCCAATCAAGAGGGCAGCATAAATAGCTGAAATGACAATAAAGGTTTTGACTGGGGTTCATCTGGCCATCACTAGCAGTAATCCTGCTTATCGCCGTCAGGCATCTGCCAAACAATCACCAAGCAAATTAAATGTGGTCCACAAACACCACGGTCAGACTAGGAAAATGAATCACTAAATATGGCTAATCTAAACACATTAAATCCATTTTCCACATACCTGTAACCGTCATTGCCATCTGCAAGCAAGATGAGATCAAAATGCCAAGAGACTGAACAATGGGCTACAAGTGCCCCTTATAATCAAGCTCTGATTAGGGGGCTAGAGGAGGAGTCAAGGTTCTTGCTGTGTTTACAAGCAGTACTCAGGAGAGGAACATTTTCCACTAAGAATTCCCCACTATAGTCTCGATTCTAAAGGGGAATTTGTGGTTTCTATTTATATAGTTTTCTTCACTCTCACTTGTCTCTGAGAGAAACTGACACAGTTTCAGGTGAACAAAAGGAACATGTCACAGTTAAGGAGTCTAATTGTCCTTGTCAAGAGTTGGTTGAGAACACAAGGCAGAGCTAAAGTAAAAGAAAACATGTTTAAGTGGGTTAACGGGGTTAATAAAGCATTCTGTGTACTTATGCAACTTAAAAAAAAACTCACTTCTTTGTCAACTGTTGGTGAGGTTTGGCTCGCTCAATGTGTCATTGACTTTCTTCTCCAAAAGGTGTGTTTTCAAGTGTTTGCCAAAGTAAGATAAAAATGATGCTTTTACAGCTTTGCGTTCTGTTCCAGTGACTTTTTTTTAAGAAAGCCAAATTAAGCAACATAAACACCTCCCTGCTGTAAGTGCAAGACAACTCTAAAAGTCTTTTTAAAAAATCAAAGTGTTGATAGAAGAGCCGTTCCTGCACTAAACACTCCGAAGAAAGGTGACGTGAGCAATTTGCAAGGTGAACGAGTCTTGTTCTGGAGTCTGTTCAAAGTTGAGTCGCTCACAGCCAACGTCTTTGAATTTACTCATCAGTAGTGCATCAAAGTTGGTGGCAGTGACTGAGGAAGCATTAAAATCAGGTCTTGGGAAGGAAACAACATGAAAATCTGCAGTGGCAGGGAGCCAGGTTCTTCCACACTCAGAAACTGAAAGTTGCCGTATGTTTGCTCGTCCTTGCTTTGCCCTCAGTGAACCAGATAATCAGCTGTGGCAACATGGAAGGCAACCAGCAGAAGTATGCGAGAGCCACGGGGACTCAGAGGGAAGGCTGCTGAGTTGCTGTAGTGTTAAAAAAAACATATTTGTATTTAGCATGAAAAGGCATGACTGAACATGAACAGACTGCACGAAATAAAAGTTAATTAGATGTTGCAGAGTATTTTACATATGCAACATATGCCAATTAAGGCATCTTAAAATAGCACATGTTGCCATTTCTTTATAAATAATCGTGTTTGTAGGTGGAAGAACTAATTAATGTGAACTAACACTGTGTTTTTTTCTTTTATGCTCTACAAGGCTCCACTGTGGAACATGAACATTTAATTGTCTTAGCACATATCATCGATCCAAGAACCATTAAATGATCCAGGTTTTGATCCTATTACAGACGTGACTGTAAAGTGTAGTGGGGGAAACTGCAGCAGGCTGACTTCCTTTGCAACACATTAACAATACAGTTTGCAAACCACAATGCTTCAAATGGTTTGAGGTTATAAGCAAGCTCAGTTTATTCAGGTACGCACTTTCTGAAATACAATAGAGCCAAACAAAGAGAGGGTGGAAAAAAAAAACTTCAGTTTAAACATCCAGACTCACCTTTGGAAATGCAATATGGCCAAAATGAGGAGCGAGTGATTTAATAATAATAAAAAAGATCCTGAAGTGTTTTGAGGTACTTTAAATTCATTTGAGTAATATATGACAATGGGGGAAGAGGAAGATTGCTGGATAGCAAAGGTTTTATAATCCCACAATTTATAGCAGCTCACAGATTAGTTTAGTAATTTGTTGGGTCAGAGAAAATCTGTCTGTAAAAAAAAAAATCAGTAGTGAGAGGAAAACTCTTTGAATGCTCTATGCATTTGCTTTTTTCAGTTAAACTCGCCTGTTTTTTAAGCCTCTCTGACAGCAAAAAGTTAAAAGTCTTTATACAGTCAGTACTTATAAAGCATCCATAATGAACACATACTGTCACGGCCAGTGGCCGATACAAAAGGTGGATTCAAACGCAGACTCGGTAGATGCAGTGAACTATGTCCAAAGTCTATATTAGGCACAGAATAAGAGGAAGAGGATGGACGGATGGACGGATGGATGGATGGACGGATGGATGGATGGCTGGATGGATGGATGGATGGATGGACGGATGGATGGACGTACACGTCCCTCAAACAGCATTGGAACACTGAGGCCAATCCCTTTATTGTTGCTGTGGACTAAAATCATTTGGGTTTGAAATAAAAAAAAAAGAAATCAATATGAGACAAAAGATCAGCATCTCAGCTTTTATTTCCTGGTATTTCCAGGAAAGGCCGGTCTAAAAACTTCCACTTCCTGCCCCAGATGAACTCCTTTGTAGTTTTGGGTCGTTATCTTGCTGCATGATGAAGGATATCTGTTGATATCTTCTGTCTCATATTCAGCTTTTAATGTAAAACCCAGATGTTTTCAGTCTACAGCAAAAATAAAGGGATTGGCCTCAGTGTTCCAATACTTTAGAGGGGGAGTGAAACTATATGTGACAAGAGGAACTAGCACCAGGAACAGCTGATTCACTGGGAGCATCCACTGACACAGGTCATGAAACTGGTACAGGAAACAGGTGACTTGAGTTGAGTGGTGTCTATGGCAGAGAGAACAGAATTAGTCCAAAGCTCAGGAAGGTGAAGATCCACTGCAATGGTGAACAGAATGTTTTGAATTGGTGGCTGAGCACGCTTACCTATCTGGGTGGATGAGTCCATCCTTGGGAGGGGTAGCTGGACTGTGGTCCGAAGAGGGAGGAAATACCAGGAAAATCAGGAGTCAGGTGAAGAAAACTGCACACGAGGAAACACAGAGGAAAAGACTCGAGAAAGCAAACGCATTAAGGCATGGCTCTTTGATACATGCAGTCAAATAATTTTTTCCATCTCTTACCCTGCAAAGACACTTCACAGTTTATTTTACTTAATATTTAATACTGCACTGTAGCAGTTCTCTCTCAGTTTATATTTTTACACCTCATACACTGCACTGCATACACACATGAAGCATAATGTTTTACCGTAAAGGTATCCCTACATGTTCTACCTTGCAGTTGCACTAAACTTTACTGTGAATCTTAATAAAAGTCATTCATGAAAGTAGTTTTATGTTTCTATTATGCCATAATATTCCATTACAACACTTTGTGTTGTAGTACAGCAGCAGGTGCAGGAATGTGCAGTCATTTTGTTCTCTGTTGATAGCAGTCAGAGGTAGCCGTGACCCAGTCGCGATCACACTGTCACGTTTCACAAGCTGGTTTGCCTGAAATAAAAGCATAAAGATGCTGTTTGCATTAGCTATGTTACAGCCTGTAACCAAGTAACAGTTAGATGCGTGCCTGAAGTGTATATAGCACCCAGTCAGGATCACACTGTCACATTTCAAATAACTAAAGACCCAGAAATAAAAGCATACAGATTCTCTGTGATTCTAGCTATGCTGACAGGTAATTACAGCTATGAAAAGTGCCACATCTAAGGTGTGTAAAGTAGCAACAGCCCTGCAACATGTAACTACAACAGTTAAATGTGTTATAATTATAACTTACCCGTATGACAGCGCCATGATCACACAAGCATATTTTACAAGAGGTTATTAAAGGTTCTGTGTTTGCTTCTTCCAACTGTTACTCTATCTATCTATCTATCTATCTATCTATCTATCTATCTATCTATCTATCTATCTATCTATCTATCTATCTAT
>JAVDPK010002881.1:0-17604 GCA_034780415.1 Cichlasoma orientale | reverse complement strand
ATGAGTGATCTGGAACGATCATTTCGTTGTGTGCCTTGTGTGCACAATGACAATGAGTTGAATCTAACATCTAACATGTCGATGGTACGAGCACAGCAATAAGTAATTGTGTCATCTGCATAAAAATGGGCAGATGCATTTAGATTTTGTCCCAAACCACTGGCATAAATAGTGAATAATATAGGTCCCAAGACAGATCCCTGCGGAACTTTGTTAGTGACATTTAAAAAACTGGAAGAGGAATCATTAAACTGCTTATAGTCAGAAAGGTAATTAGGAAACCAGCCAACTGTTTGTCCGAAAGGCCTATTTCCAGTGACCTCTGACATAAAATGTGATGGTCAATGGTGTTGAAGGCTTTTGATAGGTCGATAAAAAGAGCAGCACAGTATTTTTTGCATCCAATGCGTCATAAATGTCATCGAGTACTTTTAAGGAAGCAGTTACAGTACTGTGCAATTTCCTAAAATCCAATTGAGGGGATCAAATATTATTTTCATCCAGATACCTCTTGAGTTGGTTATTCATCAACCTTTCAAGAACCTTGGCTAAAATACAAAGTTTTGGGATTGGTCTGTAATTGTTGA
Organism: Cichlasoma orientale; assembly: GCA_034780415.1. Classification (NCBI taxonomy): domain Eukaryota; kingdom Metazoa; phylum Chordata; class Actinopteri; order Cichliformes; family Cichlidae; genus Cichlasoma; species Cichlasoma orientale. The sequence goes on along the minus strand of JAVDPK010002881.1, from coordinate 17,017 downwards.
CTATCGAAGAATCACCACTTTTCAGCAGGGGGAGTACAAAAGTGCACTTTCAAATCTCTGGCAACGTATTCTGTTGTATTGAAAGATTAAAAATACAAGACACTGACTCAGCAATGACATTTGCAGCCAGGCACAAGAAGAAGGGTGACAGATTGTCCGGTCCTGCTGAGTTTTTAATATCAAGGCCTTTAAAGCCTTGCAGACCTCTTTCACCATGGTAGGTTTAAAGGAAAAAGCATTAGTAACCCAGGGACTACTAACAGCGTTGTATGTGAAAGGTTTACCATCAGATACTGTACCAAACAAAGAGCAGGAAGTGACAAAATGCTTGTTAAAACTCAATTGAGCATTTCAGTTTTGTCTCAGACAGGAGCAGAGTCAATAATTAAATTAGGATGCAGCTCCGAGGAATGAGAGCTGGCAGAGAGAGAAGTTATAGTTTGCCAAAACTTCCTAGGATCGTTCCGATTGTCAGTGGTTAAGGCCAAAAAGTAATCACGTTTAGCCTTCCTAACGGAGGCAATGACCCATTTCTCAACTGTCGAAAACATAGGCAGTCAGAATCAGAATCAGAATCAGTCTGACTTTCTTGCGGCTGCCCAGGCCTGGTTCCTCTCATGTAGGAGATCGGCCAGTTCAGAATTGAACCAGGGGCTGTCCAGACCTTTCAGTCTGACTTGGCGAAAAGGAGCGTGTTTGCTAAGGGCCCAGGGTTAGGCTGAATACCAGACAATAATAAAACCATCATTGTTAGACACTTTTGTTTAAAATTTCTGGTAAACAAGCACCTACTAGAACGAGTACTAGAGATGACAACACACAGATTTAATTTTGACTGAGGGAGAATTTTTTTTTCCAAAACCCACAGACAATAAGAGCTAGAAAAAGAGTCTGAGTCAGTCATACTAATATACCAAGGCCTACCAGGAGACTCAGTATCCAGTGCAGATGTTGTCCAGAACTCCATCCTGAGGCAAAACAGAGGGGTAGAAACAGAAGCCCTGCAACAGCCAGAAAGGGAGACAGTCTCCCAAATAGCATGGTGTCAGACTCAGCTCAGTGAGTAACAGCAGCCCGATGGTGCAAGCCCCAGTGGAAACCAACACCAACCAGCATAAAACCCTGGAAACACCTGACACCTGCAGCTCCGCCCAACAGCGTTTCAGGTGCAATGTTGGGGTCAAAAGTCTCAGGGCAGCAAACCTCCGGCTGCTGAGGCAGAAGACACAGATGGGCCATGGACGGGGCAGGGGTGGGGGGGTGCACCGACGGCAGTGGGGCTGTGCCAAATGAGGCCGCATGCAGCGATGCACCAGTGTCTCCCATCCACAGCCCAGGAGAAGATGGGTGCCTGCTGTCCGCTCCCCTCTCCCTGGTTCTCCGATTTACTTCACATTCCTTTAATCTGTGTCTCTTGGGGGTGGGGCTTTGTTTATCTTGTTTATGCAAAACTCTCCAAACATCCAATAAGCCTACTGTAGGTCCTGAATCTTACTGTTGGGAAATTCTCTTTTCCAACTCGGACACTGTCTTAGCCATCGTGTCATTTATAGTGTCATGGGTGGAGGCTAGTTAAACTGCTTCTGGCTCCACACTCCAAACAGAGACACCAATAACCAGAGTGTTTTTTTCTCGGTGTATCGCTAAGTAGGGAAAAACTATTCGAAACGTGAACGGGTTGGTTGTGGCTTTTAGTCTACCTCTGTACACCTTCCTCCACACTTAAATGTCACCCTATGTTCTTCTCTGTTCTTGAAGTAAGTGTTCACCAGAGCCATTTCACAAAATCCACTGCCATCTGTCCTTCCTCACTTCTCTCCTTAACACCATACCTACCCAATCCCTCCTCTTCACCTCTGTTCCATTCACCTACATATCCCATACTTCAATCATCAGTCTCTCCCCCAGGTACACTTTCTACCACTTCATCCAACTCTTTCTCTTCTAGCTGACATCCAACCCATGAGGCATATGGACTTACAACATTCAGCATTGCCCCTTCAATTTCCAGCCTCAGACTCATGATCCTCACTTCCACAAGACTGTTCACGTGCTCTTCCTTTAACATTACCTTTACTCCATTTCTCTTACTATCACTTACCATGGTAATGCTTTAATCCACCATTAGTTCTCCTGGCTTCTCCTTCTTTCTTCCACCTGGACTCCTGCACACACACACAATATACCTACCTCCCTTCTCTCCTTTATATCAATCACAGGCCATACATTTAGAGTCCCTACCTTTGCCTCCACACTCCTTTCAAAGTTCTTCTCTGGCTTTAGGCTGTGTCACCAATTTGTTGCTGAAGAGTCTTTAGGACACTGGATACATGCTCGGGGTCACTATTCTACAGAATATATTAGCAGCTGATTAGATGCCTCCCTTATGGTGTTGTGTGTGAATAAGAATGTAAACATCCAGTGTGCAGCGACATACTGTAAGCGTTTGCACAACGCTGGCTCATAAGATATCAATATTTACAGACAGGTGTCAAAGTATAGAAAAATGACTAAAATTTCTCAACATTTAATGATAGTATTGTTGTTATAACCCTTTTATTACAGTTGAAAGCCTGCACTTTAATCACATCTTGATTTTTTTTAAGTTAATACAGTGTGGGGTTGTACAAAGGCAAAAAAAAGTGTCATTGTCCAACTACTTATGGACTTAACTGTATCTGCCAACTATGCAGCAAAGCCGTGAGCTGTGAGCTACTTTAGGCAGTCAGACTATTAGATCATTTGTTTTTGGTTTAGAATATGAGATATGGTATGCACTCCAGTGTGCCAAAGAGCAGTGATTCCCTCCAAAAACCTGTTGACAGCTTTAAGTAGGAACTGCCTCCTCTTCTAGAAATCAGTGGAGGTTAAACTGCTGCAAATTCAGACGAGAGAGGAAATAGACCTGTTTATCAGTCTTTGAGATAATTATCTAACCGCTTCAAAGAGAACATGGGTTTCACAGGACAACTCTGGAAGAAACCTCCCCCTGCTGTTCCTTGTTCAGTGAAGGTGAGCGGCAGTTTGCCAGGCTAAAAACAGAGCCATTTGGAGCCACTTGCAGGGACGGCAGTAATGACGGCAGACATTGGCAGGGGGCAGCGAGTCTCATTAGAGTCATTAGTTTCAACTCATTTCTGTGTCAAATCTCCTTTGTCATGCTGGCTAAGAGGGGTTGTTGCAAAGTGTGTGTGTGTGTGTGGTTGTAGCTGGGGAGGGGGGAGGATGATTTGAGCATGGTGGGGAGGTTGCAGGTCTGTAACAGCCATTAGCATCAGGGGCCTGATGGATGCTGCTAGCTGGGGTGCCACTGAGGCAGAATCTGCACAGTCAGCAGCTTGATTTTTTTTTCTTTTTTCCCCTCGCTGTTCTTTTCTCCCTCTAACTGCCTGTCCCTCTTCAATATTCACTCTCACTCTCATGCTCTTTTCTCAAACACACATACACAAAAATAAATAATAATAATAAAAAGAAATGTGTGAAAAAATTGTGAAGCAGTCCTAGAAGTAAGAGAAGAGCCCCTTGATATGAACCAAAGTTACCAAAGTTCAAAGCACAGTGTGAACTGGGCAGTGATAGAGATCATCTTTTTACACTTACAGGGTCACTGCAGGGGTTCCAGAAGAGAAACAGTGGTTCAGATTAGCAGATTTCTGCTCACACTGAATGCTGTATTGAGATCTCAGGCAGGCTTTTTCAGTCTTTTCACAGCTGGTTCAGAGCACTCTTTTTAAGCTCTTCTTTCTCTCGAGGTGCAATCACACCAGCCAGTTTGAACTGATCAAAAGCAGCAAGCACTTCAGATTCAATCAGCCCAGCGAGAGTGAGGCTAACCGATCCAGATCACACCTGGTTTGTAAAGAGAGAAAATTTGCCTGTGTACAGAATCCATGCAGTCTAGCATATAGTGTAGTAGAGATAGCGTGACTTCCCTGAGCAACATAGAAATTCAAACTCAAATAATTTTACAGCTACTGTATTTTGTTGTATAAGTTACAGTTACTTTAGTAGACACTGTATGTATATGTACTATATGACATGGACAACTGCTCGAGTAAAGTGATGATTGAGGTGAGCAACATGTAATGTACACAACCTACATGTACTACTGGCCATTAATCATCTAGTGTTATTGGATCAATCACCCACTGCTTTAAGAAAAGAATGATGGTGGAGGGGTGATGATTTGGACTTGTTTTGCAGCCACAGGACCTGGGCACCTGCGGTCATTGAGACAGCCTTGTATTCTACAGTGAAATGCCAAGCCATCAATAAGACGTCTGCATAACAATGAAAATATATGCAATGCTTTCTAATCATACTGCCTAAGGAAAGCACGTACTGTATAATGTAAATAAAATTGGTCCCAGCACAGAACCCTGTGGAACTCCATAATTAACCTTAGTGCATGAAGAAGACTCCCCATTTACATGAACAAATCGCAGTCTGTTAGATAAATAAGATTCAAACCACTGCAGTGCAGTACCTTTAATACCTATGGCATGCTCTAATCTCTGTAATAAAATGGTATGGACAGCAGTATCAAAGCTGCACTGAGGTCTAGCAGGATAAGCACAGAGATGAGTCCACTGTCAGAGGCCATGGGATCATTGTAACCATCACTAATGCTGTTTCTGTGCTGTGATCAATTCTGAAACCTGATTGAAGCTGGGAACATTAAAGCATTTTATCTCTAAATCTCATTAAGTATTTTTATCCAGTAATGGCAGAAACAATGAAATTCTCCATTTAAGAAAAAAGTGAACTCAATATTCCATCAATAGTTTCAATTTCTACTGATCAATTATTCAAACAAAGGAATGGTCATAAACTGCAGCAAAACCAGTTTTTATTTAATAAAAAAAAAACTGACCCGAGGGCAGATCCACACCCCGGGGTCTGCTGCTGTCAGGTCACTAATATCACGGGTAAACTGGCTCTGATTTCACCACATTTTTATCTTTAGTTTCTGTGGGCGTCGGTCATTGGAGGAAGTGTGTGTGCGCACGCGTGTGTGTGCCAAGCTGCCTTTCATGACAGATTTCTTATATTTATGTTCGTTAGGTCAAGTTTAAACTGCTTTATTTGTTTAACCTTTGTTTTGGCTAAATTCATCCTCATTCATGTCATTGTGATTTTTCTAACTATTCTTTGTCTTTTTGACTGAATGTATCTAATTATTGTGGGTGAAGAAGCCTCTCCAAAATTTCTGACACCAGAGAGATTATGCATCTGTGTACATCTTCATGGGCACCAGCATTTTCTCTGCTTCATAGCATGCATGCTAATGAGCTCTGCTGTGTGTAAACGTGCTCCCCTTCTTCTCTTAGCTCACAGAGCATCTTCTGCTTTGCTTATTTTCTGTCTTTGATGTGTTCTACTATGTTGCCAGATACATAACAGTGTCCCCTATTGCATAATGGTGAAAACAGAGATATATGTAATATTGATTTACTGAATGGAACTTGATCATAACTGATAGAAAATCTCGTCATTGGTGGAGATAGTGTTGAAATGAAAGATAACTGTGTCAGTTAGTACTTTATTACTTTTTTAAAACATTGCCCTTTTTCTCCTTCTATCACTGGAGTCAGATAAAAACATGGATTTTATGACTTATAGTAAAGAGGTGGAACACGGGCAGAGGAAGAACCCTTCAGATTTTGCTGTGGGAGATTAGGGGTGGATCCTGAAAAATTCTCATAGCTCAGCACATCAGCAGCTTGTGAGCAGACAGGTCCAGAAACCAAGGGTAAAAACATTTTCCTTAAAATCATTCACCAAGGAATGTTTTACAGTAACATCCAAGCAGGCAAACTCCCCAAAAGGGACTTTTGAACTCTTTAACTCACTCTCACCTTCTGAAACAGCTGATGTTTGTACGCACGCCTCTCTGCTTGCATTTCTCGTTTTAAAGGTTATGACATGTTCAGAGTTTTGGAGGCAGGTGCATAAGTTTACATATTTCTGTCTTTTATTTTTGTCTTTTAAATATTCTCCTGGTGTAGGGGAAATGGTAACATGTGTAGGCTGCATTATTTGTGGTATCCAGTGGATGATGAAATTAAAGGGAAAAAAGAGGGATGTGCTTTATGCCCATCTGTTCCTCCATATTCACCTTGAACTCCAGATTTCTCTGGAGAGAAAGCCAAAATATATCCACTTAAGCCTATAAATTCCCAGCAAGCTTTGGTCTACCTCCAAATTCAGGATGCTGAGGCAACGAGACAGGAAAGGTACCGTACTGTATATGTTGCTGCATTTAACCCCGCCTCACCTCACAGACTTACTGCTGCATCAATTAAGGCAATTGCTTTTCTCAATTCTTCTTACAGTTATTTATTCCATTAACATTTTGTCAGATTGAAACCATCATAATTCAGCCTTGGAGTTGTAAGGTGCTCACACAGGCATTCAAATCACAGAAAGGATAGCACAACACTGAATGAAGGGCTAAATGTAGCTGCGCTCTCCTGCGTCGCTTTTGTGTTGTCTCTGCGTTGACTTTGAGGCCTGCAGTGCAGGATGGTGGTGCTATATACTTGCAGTGAGTAGCAGTCCTTAGCAGACACCTGTTAGCTGTTCCTAACACTGAGATGACACAGCTGTAGTCTTTTCTCCTGTCAACACTTGTCTGCCAGTAACATGAAATAAACACTTACTCCAGACACCATGACCTATTTGTTATTTTGCTCTTCCAGGTATCTTGGATATTTTGCCAAAAGTATTCACTCTCCCATCCAAATCATTGAATTCAGCTGTTCCAGTCACTTCCTTGGCCACAGGTGTATAAAACCAAGCACCTAAGCTTGCAAACTGCTTCTACAAACATCTGTGAAGGGGTCGCTCTCAGGAGCTCAATGAATTCCAGCATGGTGCTGTGATAGGATGCCAAAGGTCATGTGGCCTTCAGATTAGCTCAAGAACAGTGAGTAGAGAGCTTCATGGAATCTGTTTCCATGGCCGAGCAGCTGCATCCAAGCCTTACATCACCGAGTGCAATGCAAAGTGTCAGACGCAGTGGTGCACAGCAGGCTGCCACTGGACTCTAGAGCAGTGGAGACGTGTTCTCTGCAGTGATGGATCACGATGGATGAGTCTGGGTTTGGTGGTTGCCGGGTGAACGGTACTTGTCTGGCTGCATTGTGCCAAGTGTAAAGTTTGGTGGAGGGGGTTATGGTGTGGGGTTGATCTTTAGGAGTTGGGGTCAGCCCCTTAGTTCCAGTGAAAGGAATTATTAATGCTTCACTATGTCATGACATTTTGGAACATTTAATGTGCCCAACTATGTGGGAAGAGATTTGGGATGACCCCTTCCTGTTTTAACATGACTGCACACCAGTGCTCAAAGCAAGGTCCATAAAGACAAGTTTTATGTGGAAGAACTTGACTGGCCTGCACAGAGTCCTGACCTCAACCTGACAGAACACCTTTGGGATGAATTAGAGCAGAAAAGGTGATTCAGGCTACAATGTGCCTGGCCTTCCCTTTGTTTCAAATCTGATGTATCTTGAGGGAAACCTGAAACTTTCAGGTCATGGGTCATACATGGCAGTTTGATAATCATTTGATATTTCACTTGACACAGAACCTGAGTGAGTCATGTTGATGTAAGAAGCACGTCTCAGGAGTCAATCGATGAAGAAATATATAAAAAAAACAAAGTCAGTGTCTCCCCCCGACACCCTCGTGTACCAAAAAAAAAAAAAAAGTTGATTTAAGGAATGACCCTTCTAAAAAGTAATATGGGCTACTATCATTCATGTTTATGCTGTTCTTGGTCCTTTAGCTCCTCTGGCAGAGAATTCAGAAGTCATCACTACACTGAAAAGAACTTCTTTAAACTGAATTCCATCTGGGTTTTAAAAAGAATGAAAAAGTCCATTGCAGCGTGTGTCTGAATTTCTCATGCAGGCTTTTTCATCTTTAATGTTTTTCTTTCCACTCCTTTTTCTCAGCATCAGCATTCTACCTACACATTGCAGGACAGAATTGAAGTCCCATAGCCTCTGTGTAGGCTGAATTCCCCTCGAACTGTGTAGCCAAAGACTCACACAGACAGACATCAGCCCCTTTTCTCATTTCCCAAACTGCCCATTCTTGATTCCTCTCCTCGACTCACGTCACATCTTAGTTCCTCCCTTCCGAGGAGTCGAGGAGATGTGGGAGGAAGAGCTGAGCAGAGAGGAGTTGAGGCATCATGCATGCGTGCATTTTAAAGAGATTTCAATTAAATATGATGTTTGACACAACCGCATCATAAATAGTTTGTCATGAGATGGTGTGTTGTGGAAATGAGGACCCAAAGGTGGAGGCAGATGGAGGTGAACTAAAAGCAGGCTTTTTATTGAGGGCTGATGGCAGGAGGACAAATACGAGCATAAGGTACAAAATAAAAAATTGGGAACTAATAACCTAAACTTAGAAAAGACACTGGGACATGGAACCACTGGAACTGGGAAACACTGAGGGATGGTGAATCGACACTCTGATAATTGAATATTCTAGGTGACATTGTTTTTGAGTTATCACGTTCAAAAGAGTTTCAGAAAACTTGACCTTGGACCATTACCTTGAGGTCAAGGTCACGGTCACCAAGATTCAAATTTGTGCGAGCTTTTAAGTAGATGCATCTATGGTGTGAATTTGAACATCCTACCTCACATTATTCTTGACTTATTGTGCTCACAAGAAAAACTTGACTTCTGACCTTGACTTAATTATGTCAAAGATTTAATCAGGTCATCTAGGGGTCACTGGCCAAGGGCTGAGAAAAGAGCTACAGAGGATGTGGAAGGTGCAGGCAGCAGTGGTCCCCGTGGTAATCGGCACACTTGGGGCAGCGACCTTCAAACTGGGAGAACTGGAGGAACAACATCTGAGATCTCTGTCCAGAAGAGAGATGCAGTGCAGTCGTAGGAACAGCTAAGATAATGCACAGGACCTTCACGCTCCCAGTCCTCTGGTAGAGGTCCTGAGTTTAAAGCATAAAGGGTGAGTGGGGATTTTTTTTTCTTTTTAATTACACACAGAAAGAGTGAAGGGCAAAAAGTTTGATCATCGTAAATAATTGCTTTAAGTGTCCTCCACCTGCCATTGGTTTGTATATTCCAGCTTTGTGTCGCACCTCTTAAATGCTGAAAGGTATAATCACTTGTGCAAAGGACACAGTTATACATCCTCCATTGGTTCTCCTCCTGCTGCCTCCTCTCTCCACTGTCTTTCAGGTGCATTGTAGGAATTGAGGTATCCTTCAACATGGCAAGACTGAGTTTGGGTTCATAGTCAGGATGACGGCAGAAAGAGGAGATGAAGAGGCACAAATGAGTGAAATCAGAAAACCCTCAGTATAGATTGTAAATCCTGTATTAGGCACCAGAACTGCTTGGCTAGTTCAAATACACCCATTTCACAGCATTAACATTTTAAAAGCGTCTTCTTATGTTTTAGAGGGAGGATCTTCATCCAATCTAATATAATTTGTTGGCCAACAGAAGCAACAGCAGGAAAGCAATAAAATAAAAGGTGAAGATATGTTTATTTCCCTGAAATATTGCTTAGAAGGTAGTTTACTTGTATAGAAACATAGTTTTTAGAGGTAGACCCGGTTTCCTGCCAAGGGTTAGATGAGAAGATTAACATCAAGGTAGCAAAGGTAGTAAATATGATGCTATAGCAAATGGTAACCTTGGCTTAGACTAAAAAAGCCAAGGTTACCAATTTGCCCTGCTATACTATAAGCAACAGCAGCCTGTTAGGATGTTTTTTCTTCCCTGACTTGTACTGTGGAGCCTTGGGTCTATCACAATTTTATGTAGATGAGTTATCAGAGATCCAGCTTTTGACTGATTATCTTGTTTCCTGTTATAATGTCACTATTCAAACAGTCCTACAAGTCTAAGTAAGGGAGGGGACTACAGTTAGTTTTTCAGGGGTGACTTTCTTTTTCCAGGCACCATGGAAATATATTGTGTTTGCTTATGTTGTCTGAGTGTTTTTATCTTGTTTAAAGACTTTATTTTCTCCTATTAGTCAGGCTGGACTAATCTATGTAGTGGTATTTAGAAGAAAAGTACTTTTTGCTAAATGAAACTTTAGCTTGGTTTCATAATGACTACATATATTTTTATTTTGGGAAGCTTTCAAAGCTTTTCAAGTTTGTCAAAGTCTCACTTTGATAGACGTATTTCCAAGTTTAGCCGCATCAGTTCTTCTCACGGTAGATGTTTTGAGTTGGTAAAAAGGGCACATTTGAGTAAGAATGAATCAGTTCCCTGTGCAGGGTATCCCACTTCTTGCCCTGTGTCAGCTGGTATAGGTTCCAGCCTGCCAGGAAAAGCAGTTAAGAAAATGGATGGATCAATAGATCCATCAAGTGGTGCAGTAAGCACTGGGTTACTGGATGGAACAAGAGCCTGAGAACCATCTCATCTAAATGCAGTGCAATCATTTTTATAGTTATCAATCACATTTGTTTTTCCTGCCGTGGCAACTGAGAGTGAACATGAAGATGACCACAAAGAAGCCAGAGTGATGTTTATGTACTCGCTCTGCAGCTTCCTATTTGGAACATTTGTCTAAAAATACACCTTTTGAATTCCGTACATTGAAAAATAATACCAAAGGAGTACCTAGTGCATAAAATATGGCATAAGGGCATCCTGACCAAGTGTGCATACATGAAGAGTTGGAAGGGAGTTCAGGCTGGTCCGTGCATGAATTCTGGTACTGGAATACTGGAAAGCCTACATGTGGACAGAGGTTTTAAGCCTGTTGCTTGCTCTATGTTAAAAATGTGTAATGGCTGCATACATTTTGGGAGTAGAAGAGATGAATTTAAGAGTTAATTGTTCTTCAGAGTTCTAATGAATGGAACCGGTTTTTATAGTCATTTATTATTGGTGGCTAAAACAGTACTCACTAACAAAGTTAAAGTATTTGACTGCACTGATATTCATGCAGCGCACAGTCAGATACTTGCATATCCTTTCTCTTCAGCTGATCTGGAATGTATAAATCATCTGCTGGTGTCAAACCTTTGGCTCGATGTCGTGACACATTGGCCCCGTCTCCTCTTTACTCCTGTGAAGTGTTTGAGGATGGAGGTTGCTTTCTGCATGATTCAGTATTATCCAGCAGTGTCTTCACATCACATCACAAGGTTCTCTCAGCAGTTCGTTTGTGGCAGTCATGCAGTGCACTGGGAACACAGTGACACCAACTCTGCTGGGTGTGAGAACACTCATTTGCCCCTAATATGGCGGCCATATGTCAGGCTTAATGCATGTATTCTCTTTTATGAAGGGCTTGTTACATGTACTGTAATAATGATTGTTCATTTGGTTGTTTTGAAAGGCTTTTTTTAAATTACAGCCACATGATCTATGTTTATAGTAGATGCCTTTGTTTGTAGAAAAACAGTTATTTTGGGGTAGGGAGGCTTTGAATTAACTTTTACTCATTTCCCAAATGAAGCCTCATCCTTAAAAACAATAATAGCAAATACTGAAAAAACAGCCCTGAAACAGAAAGAAGGAACCGTTCTTAATGACTGTTGGAACTGGATAAAAAGAACATTTTTACAAATAAGGCAATATTTCAAGTTAATGGCAGAAACTTATTTAAATGGTATGTCAGGCCACTCTTAATTATATTCCACAAAGAATTATAATTATACTTTATAATTTAAACTTTAGATTATATACAGACAGATATCCAGGCCCGATAAATGTTCATTTAAAGCAATCTTGCTTTCACAGCAAACCATAGTTGCGTTCACCTATTAGCCGTTTGTGTTTCTCAGTCCTTGCATCCGTGTTCCTCGTCTAGTCCACAGATTAGACTGGGTGCATTATCTACACATTTTTATACTCATTTGCAATCTCATCAGCTTATTAAATGATTAAATCCTCATCAGTTGCACCCATAGACAGACTGACGAGTCCAGTGGAAACCTCCGAAATTGCATTTTCTAGCTTGTGATTCAAACTGTAAAAAGGTTTACACAACAAAATGGCAACAGTGAGTGAAAATGAAAGTAATCAAGTCAAAACAAATTTTAAGCTCAAACCACTTCCCCTCGTGTGCACGTTTCATAGCTAGAAACTGTCCTGCTCATTCATTTCATGGAATTGTACTGCCACCACAGTGATATAGCCTGCTGAGCGTACTAGTTGGCACAGATCTACTGACAGTGTCTGTAGAGCAAATGATGTGTGAATACTGAATCACTGACAGTGTACTGTAGTTTTTAGTGGTAAAGTCTGGGGTTGACTGGCTGCCTGGGATAGTGGGACATTTGCAAGTAGTAGTTGACTTGACCAACCTTCACATAATAAGCAGAAATGAGCTGAGAGATCTCTCAGATAGTACTACGGGGCACAGCTCTCTAACTCATCCATATTTTTTGGCAAGGCAGAAAACGTCCTGCTACTTCTCTGTATGTGTACTTTGACACACACAAATTTTTCCATTATTTTAGCTATGATTCAGTGAGATTGTGTGCACATGGGAGTTGTTTTCTTTCTTTCTTTCTTTCTTTCTTTCTTTCTTTCTTTCTTTCTTTCTTTCTTTCTTTCTTTCTTTCTTTCTTTCTTCCTTCCTTCCTTCCTTCCTTCCTTTCTTCCTTTCTTTTTTGGGATCGTGATCCTTTAAGAGACACATTTAATTTCAGTGCTTGAGTTAGTGTTACTGTATTGTGTTTCTTGCCCTGTAGAAACATTTAATTGGAGGCGAAAATGCTGCAAGCCTGACTGCTCATCACTGCTTTGGTTACCTGTTGAAGTTCAGGGTCCGGCTGCTTGGCTGGGGTCGAAATATTCTCAGCTTAAACATCACTCTCGGTCCTTTGCCAGCTTTGTGTTAGTATGGAGGAGCCTACACAGAGTCTATAGTCTCGTCTTGGCAAAGTAAATGTGTTTAGTACGACAGAGCACTTAGAGCATGATTCTGCTTGCTGAAGCTGCCAGGAAGGAAAGGTTTCTTTTTTTAAAAAAAAAAACCTTTGTGTTAGTATCCTGTCTGTGCAGGTGCTTGCAAAGAGCTAAAGTTTGGTTAACAGTATATGCAGCTGTTTCTGTCCTGAATGCAATTTACCGTTGTGCTCTTGTCCAGACAAAGAGCGTTTCAAAAAAGAGAAGAGACGAGGGTCTCTCTTTAGAAGAGTCATCAAGGGAACTGTTTACCCCGCCCAGGAGAGGGTTATCGGGGCCCCACCCTAGAGCCAGAACTCGGCTTGCTGCCTGTATGTTGAAGTTTTCACCAGTGGATGAGAGGGTTGCTTCCCTGTGCCTTCGGGCTGCGGAACGGGTCCTGACTGTTATGACAGTTCAGAGTACCCATCCTTCTTGGAGTTGCTGGGCGGGGTGCTCGAGGGTGCTCCATCCGGTGACTCTATCGTCCTACTGGGAGACTTCAACGCTCACATGAGCAGTGACAGTGAGACCTGGAGGGGCGTGATTGGGAGGAATGGCTTGCCTGATCTGAACCCGAATGGCGTTTTGTTATTGGACTGTGCAAACCACAGTTTGTCCATAACAAACACCATGTTTGAGCATAAGGGTGTCCAAAAGTGCACAATATCATACATGAGAACATCATCACATATGTTGACATTTGGCACCCCATAAATCAGACAATAAAAAAGACACTTTATAACTTTACTGCACTGCATTGTTTGCAGTGACTTCAGTTGGTTCTGTGAGAATCTGGACAGCCAGCAGCTTAAACTGCTTCAGTTATTCAGGTCAAAGCACTGTGAGAGGATTAAAGAAAACACATCCTTACATGAGAGCCTTGACAAGAATATGGGTACACGTATTTACTTTAAAATAACTTAAAGGTTATGGAGACTTGGGCCTTTTCAAATCCACTCTATGTTCATGTAGTAATGGTAAATGGACTGCACTTGCATTGGGCCTTTCATGTCTTATCAACTAAAGCGCTGTACACTACATGTCACAACGGAACAGATGTCAGGGGCAATTTAGACTTCAGTATCTTGACACAATAGCCTACGAGTCTCATTCAAAAACTATTTAATCTACACTGTAGGTGTCATGGGCCACTGGGTGACAGGCAGGTTCAGGACCCCTGATGACGAGAATGCAATAGAGAACTGAGGGAAACGCAGACAATAAATACACATCAGGGCAATCAGGGAAATAGGACAGCTGAACAGGAGCTTAACAAGACTAAGGAAGCTAAACTGAACACGAACTGCAGCTTACACATCTACATTGGGTAACATGGATAAGTTGAGTGGGAGAACGGTTCTCCATCAGTATGCAAGCCTCTGTGACGCTTTGTTCTACAGCAACTGTGAGCAGAGTGGACATTTGATTAACAGCTGCAGTGAGTTATGATGTTCTGACTGACATTTGAGCATATTTCACAGTTATAGAGATTTAGAACTTTTTCCATTTTTCTGCAGCAACCCTGCACACTCGCTCCTCAAACTGAACTCTGAACAAGACACTTCAGCTGTTTCTAATTTCAGAGGACTTTCAAGGACTTTTATTATAATCTCACCTCTGTCTCAGAGTCATGCTGAAAAACGAGTCCATCCATTTGTTACTTTGAGGTTTGACTGTTGAAATGTTTACAGCATACATACATACAGGGACTGTATGTATGTATGTATGTATGTAAAATCTCCCCAAAAGGCTTCCAGTTCATCCAAAAGCAGGGATACTGACAGGGACCAGAAAGAGAGAGCACATTTCCCCCATATTGGCTTCTCTTCACTGGCTCTCTGTTAAATCCAAAAATAACTTCTTCTCATATACAAGGTCTTGAATAATCAGGCCCCATCACATCTTACAGACCTCAAAGTACCATATTATCCCAATACAGCACTTCACTCTCAGACTGCTGGCTTACTTGTGGTTCCTAAAGTTTGTAAAAGTAGAATGAGAGACAGCGTCTCAGCTTTCAGGCCCCTCTTCTGTGGTAACAGCTCTCAGTTTGGATTCAGGAGACAGACACCCTCTATTTTTAAGATTAGGCTTAAAACTTTCCTTTTTTGATTAAGTTTGTAGAGAAGCTCCCCAGCAGCCTGAGCCTATAGCAGCATAACAGAATACCTCCTCAATTATGCTGCTCAATTATGCAGACTCTGCAAACCTAACTTGGTAATACACAGTTTTTTGTATAAGGTATTTTCCAAAAACCTTATACAGACAGCAAAACAGTACAGTAAACCTACAAGTAAATAAAGTTTTTGAATGGATAAGTCATTGTCACTGAAATGACAAATTCATCTGACCTTGTGTAAACTAGCGTTGTCAAAATCTTATTTCCTAAGAATTACACAAATGCAGTCCTCATCTTCTCATTTCCAGGAAGTATTGTTACTGAAATTCAGTGCCTACTGTATGAGAATATTAATTTTATTAGCTAAACTCTCTGCATACCTCGTAGACCTTGGTCTCATATCGCACTAGATTTTGTCACCAGCTGACCCCACTGAAATGGCAAGACTGTAATATTATCCATCATTGGTAGATTCTCGTAGGCAGCCCATTTCAGAGCTCTCGAGAAACATCCCTCTGCCAAAGAAACTGAAAATTTGATAATTAGACAAGTGTTCCGGCTAAACAGCCTTCTGGTCAAAGTAGTGTCCACCCAATTCGTGTCCCAGCTATGTAAGACCTTTTGTGCTGCCCTAGGGGCTAAGGCTAGTTTTTAGCTCTGGGTACTATCTCCAATCTAATGGACAGTCTGAGAGGCTAAATGGAGAGCTTGAGGCCGCTCTCTGTTGTGTAGTTTGCAGTAATCCATCCACCTGGAGTACACAGCTGGCCTGGATTGAATACTCACACAATGCTTTCACCTCTCCTGTTACAGGGCTCTCCCCATTCAAGAGTTCAAGGAGTCTTTATTGTCATTTGCATCACATTTACATGCAGTGGACACAGTTCTGTCCTCAGGTCCCAGTGTTGCCCTTAGATATGACATTTTTTCCAAGTCCAGCCTTCCAGCCTTGCAAAGCACCGTGGAGCAGAACCATCATGTGGCTAACCCCAACCCCTCACTACTCACCAGGTCAGCAAGTTTGGCTGTCTTTAAAAGATATTCCATTGAAATCCTCTTCCAAGAAACTAGCCCCTCGCTATATAGGTCCATTCAAGATTGAAACTGTTATTACCCCCTCTGTTCAGTTGAAGCTCCCAGCATCCCTGAGGAGGATTTTCCATCTTCTCTCAGCGTCACAGCTGTACGTTTTTCACTCACAGACAGCTCTCAGGTTTTCATGTTGTTTACTCCTCTAACTATAAATGTACAGTCTACACAGGCAAAACCCAAAGCTGAAACTGAGCACAGACATTCAGTGTTATTTATTGTTTGAATAATCAATGTAACAGGACACAGCTGGGCAACAAAACACACCATGTGCCAATACTTGTGCTCACAAGACAAATGGGTGGGTTCAGACAAAGGGTGATATCTTCTGAACTGTGCATCAGATCCAGATGCTCATCTTTTGTCTCATATTCATCTTTTAAACCCAAATGCCAGTCTACACCAACAATAAAGGGATTGGCCTCACTGTTCCAATACTCATGGAGGGGAGTGTACCTCCTCAGTTTCTGTACTAAAGGACCAGCTGCTGTGTCCAGTCTCTGTCAGATTGTCTGCCTCCTTCAAGTGGTAATCAGGCCACACTTAAACTCCTCGTGACTCTCCTGTGTACCCATGCTAACATTCTTCTCCTTGTTCCCAGTTCCTCCTTCGCCATAAAGCAAGCTGGTTTATTCGCTCAAATGCACCTTGAATCAGTCTTCACCCATCCATCACCTGCCTGTCCACTCTGCAATGGAAATCTACCTCTCCTCTGGAAATCATTTAATTCAACTTTCAATTCAACTTTATTTGTATAGCACCAAATCACAACAAACAGTCGCCTTAAGGCGCTTTGTATTGTAAGGTAAAGACCCTACAACAGGCCTATTCAATTACTTTTTCTTCTGGGCCAGATTTAAAAATTTTGAAATGCCACTGGGCCGAAGACCCCTAC
>JAVDPK010002880.1:10399-24402 GCA_034780415.1 Cichlasoma orientale | reverse complement strand
AAACTTTCCTTTATGATCAAGTTTATAGTTAGGGCTGGATCAGGTGACCCTGAACCATCCCTTAGTTATGCTGCTATGTTTAGTCCAGTTGTTTGGCTTTTTCTCTGTTTGGTTTTAATTTATATAAAAGGAGAGTGATTTTGGAAAATAATTATGGTTTTATATGCTTATCCCATTACTTTTAAAGGGGGGGGGGGTCCTGAGCTGTCTGCCATCAACAATGTTTCTGCTGACCTTTATGAAATAATCCCTAACAATTCCAACCAGTCTGACCTGGTTGGATGGATGGACAGTCACATACATTTACATTCAGTGAAATTCAGTCTCTGCATTTAACTCATCACACATGGAGTATGTAGCACACAGCATGGAGCAGGGGGCAGCTAGAGAGGCCCCGGGGAGCAAACTGGGGGGTTGGGGCCTTGCTCGGGGGCCCCACAGCAATGCCAGCCTAGGGATTCGAACCAGGGTCCTCTCAGTGATGAACCTGCTTCTTCTCCTCTAGGCCTCCCCTAGAGGAGTGAGTGAGTGAGTGACGCCACCAGCAGCCTGAACTGTTGATATAAAGCAGCATGGATCCATGCTTCCATGCCAAATTCTGCACCTACCATTTGAATGCTGCAGCAGATATTGAAACTCATCATATCAGAGAACATTTTCCTGTCTTCTATTTTCCAGGTTTAATGACTTCGTGCAAACTTAAGCCTCAATTTCCTGTTCTCAGCTCAGGAGTAGCAGCCGTTGTGGTCTTCTGCTGCAGCCCATCTGCTTCAAGGTTGAAGGTATTGTGCATTCAGAGATGCTCTTCTGCAAACCTTATTTGTAATGAGTGCTTGTTGGTGTTACTGTTACCTTCCTATCAGCTCAAAGCAGTGTGTTCAGTCTCTTCATCTCTGGGATCAACAACATATTTTCACATTGCTGCTCACTGGATATTTTCAGACCATTAAATCACCGTGCCTCCCCATTCTGATGCTCGGTTGGAGGTCATCTTCAGCAGGTCACCTGGACTGATTCTAAATGAACTGGCTCGATACCATGTCATTGGCTGATTACATGTTTGTATTAAAGAGTTGAACAAAGTGACTGGTCTGACCAGTCTGACCTGAATGCATTTAGCACATCTGTATCTTAAATCTAAACAAATGCCTAAATTAAAGCACAGGACTGGAACCTGCAGCAATCCCAGCTGGAGTTATAAAGAGACACAGAAGCGGCTGCTTTTTCACACTAAATCAAAGTTGTTTTTTATAACAAACTCTTTATATAGATGTACTTATAGTTTATAGCATCAGAAATTCAACTTTAACAGCAAATATCCTTAGATGGTTCTCACAGCAGGACTCAGGATTGTCACATAATGTGTTTTTAAATAAATCCACAATGATCAGACAGAATTGTGTTCCTCAACAGCGTAAATACATCATAAAGTTTATCATTCAAAAGGCCTCAGACCAACCGTTTTTATATTACTATATATACATAATAAGTGTACCTTCTTCAATAAAAATTTAGCTGCTTGTTAGGGAATAAAGCTATCAAACTAAATAACTCTTATTTGTAAAATAAGCTCTAAATACAGAACAGATGTACAGTGTGTGATTCTTAATAACCATGCTACAAACTAAAGCAGTTATTAATTATTCCTATGAAGCATTGGGCCCACACCTCTGTGTGCAACCTAAAACTGTGTTTTTAAGTGTTCAGGGTTGTGAAATGCTATGAAAAGCAACACAACTATGAAGCATCAGAGTTGTGTTGCTTTGTGAGCCTCCTAAAGATCCACACAGCCTCACACTCACACATGCTGGTGCACTTTGTCACTGCGACACACCCTTTACTGTGAAAACACCTTTGCAGCCAGTTTGTGTCTCTTGTTGCACTGAAATTGTAGCTGCACAAACACACTCACTCATATTTGACCCGTAAACATGATTGTTTAAATCTTTATAGCTGCAGCTGCCCCGGGTTATGCAGCCTGATGATCCTCAGATATGAACACAGGTCATTATTTCCTGTGTATCAGTCAAACTTGTTGCTGCTTTTCTGCCCCCACTGAGATACAGAGAAACTGGTGGAAACCTTCTGATCAGTGTTAGAGCGCCACCACCAGGAACAGCACATTACTCTCTGCTGTTTCTGGGAAACCACGTGATCACTGTTAGGTTTCGTTTTTGTGTTTTTGGCACGATCTGGTTTAATTTGCATTGGCACACAAAGCAGAACCAAAGAGCAGGCTGTTATCTCAGCCATGGCTGCAGAGACACCAAAGCTTCCTGTTCTCCCTGTTCTCCCTGTTCTGTAGCGTTCCTGCAACGATAACTGAGCCAGTCAGTGATTAACATCAGGAGCACTTCAGCAGAGTCACAGTGGGATAAATAAAAGTAGTTCACATTTAATCTTGTATGTATAAAACAGAGTATTTCAGTATTGCTGTCTAAATCGACCTATAAACTAACATGTTGGATTAAATAAATACAAAGATTTTATGTTCAGATTTTAAGATGTTTTATTGTTTCTGTTTCTCCTGTCCTCAGCTGACCCCTGTCCTCAGGCCGGGTTCTCTTTCTCATGATTTCCTGCCTCTCATATACTCTTACTTCAAATTATAATCCCAGTTTTCATGATTGAAGCTCTCATAAAGCAGCCTTGCACAGTCTGAGCATCCAAAGCCGTGATTAACCTCACCTGCAGGACTTTAATGCAAAGGAAAGCCCAAGGAAGCAAAGGAAGGAGGCATTAAGGGAGCATAAAGGACGCATAAAGGATGCATAAGTATGCACGATACGATTCACCGCGTGTGCAGCTGTTATTGTTAGTCAGAGGGCGCCATCTAGTGGTGAGACTGTAGCACTGCTCATTGTAAATATTTAAACTGTTTTTTAAGCTCCTGTAAAATCTTTAAGTTTCCACTTAGTTTAATTTACACATGCAGCTTTGTTCTCATGACAGCCAAAGGCTGGTATATTTTATATTATGGGATGTATTTATGTGATTTCCTGTCAGACTGTGTGGATGTGAAAGTGAAAGTAAAGCTCGGACTTTAAGGGGAAAACCAGCCTCTAAACCCCGTTTAGTCCGTGATCGCAGCTCGATGAGGATACCTGACAGCGAGGAAACGGGACAAACATGACGGACTTTTCTACCATCTACAAACTGTCTCTGATCACCGTCACCTGCTTTATTCAAGGTATGCTAATCAGGCTAATGTTACTCTGCTGCTCTGGCACAAACAAACATTCATGCTGTTTAATCATAAACCTGATATGAAGGAAGACCTTCAGCATGCGAATCCTTCAGCTCTTCAGCAGCAAACAGTTAGCAAACAGCTCGGACTTTCAGGTTAAACGCTAATTAAACAGTAACGTCGGTCTGTGGTGACCCACATTCAGGCACGCCGACTTTAACATAAGGCCCAGATTCGTCTGTAAACATGTAAACGAATGTAACAGACTTATGCAAGATGATCTTTAACACCGAGAACCGGAAATTAGACGGTTTTTAAACGGAGTTCTGCAGGAAGCCCTGAGTGAGTGCAGCACGCCTCTTTTTCATTGCCAAATACTTAAGTGATTAAAACTGTGAGGATCCAGTCAGTGATACCAAATCCTGCCTGTTTACCAAATAAAACAGCAACACTGGAGGGTGGAAACATTGTAACTACATTTTAACTACTACGTCACCACAGAGAGCTGCAGGTTTACTTTACCTCTCAGGTTTATTTTCTACAGGACCTTATGACCTTATCAAACTTTCTGTTTTACATCATAACTGCCTCATTTAGAGACGTTTCTTAGAGTCATTTCTTCTTGGAAAGATGCCAATGGCAGTATTATTATTGGGGGAAGCATAATGTCTGACTGCTGTGCTGCTGTTTACAGTTTTCACTCCTCATTATCTCTGTTAAACTCTCCTATCTGCAGCCTGCAGCAGCAGCTGTCCGGTGTTGGAGTGCTGGTTTGTGCAGGAGAAGGCGGGTCGAGGTGGAGGTTTAACCGGAGCTACGACCCAGGAAAAGTCCCTGCTCCACATCAGGACCGATGCAGAGAGGCGGAGTGACGAGTCCCAGCAGGAGCCGACCGACATCAACCCCGACAGAGTCTACTTTGTTATCGGTTAGTTCAAAATGGTAGCATGTGTAACCACACCTGTACCTGTGTGCAGGTGAGAGTGGTTGTGCTCTCTGCAGTTTTACCTGCAGCTTTGTGAGTCTGTGCGTGCTTTTAAAGGTAGTGTGGGGAAATGGTCTGAATACAATTATAATCCTGCTAAGTAAATGAATGCTGTAGATCATTAACATTCATATTTTAGCAGAGTTTATGGTTCTGCTTCTGTCTTATTTGGATGCATTTATATCTGGTTGAGTCCAGCGTGTCTCTGCTGCAGATCTGAGGCAGCAGTTATTGTGGGTTTTCATAAAAACAGCTTGTTACACTTTAACGTGACCTCAACTGTATATTTATTTGTTCTTAAATGTTTCCAACCATGAACTTTTGTGTTATGTTTATTAATGTTATAGCTTTGATTTTATTGTAATAGATCATCATGCTACACTTTATGCAGTGAGCTAACAGACCCAGAGTAGCAGGAGTTACAGCTGCTGAAGCCCTGAGACAGATACTTAATGTGTTTGATGATGATGATGATGATGATGATGATAGGTCAGCTAACAGAGATGAGTCCTTTCTGCATAAAATTATTAAAACATAATCATTTACATTAGAAGTCTACAGACTATTGTAGACTATCTATTTATTTGTATAGGGATAAATATGTAACATGAACAGTGCCGCAGCCTAAACGAGTTCATCCTGTTTGGATCAACAGTTCATCAGTTTGTATTTAATATTTTTAAGCAGAAAATCTGATTTCAGTTTGAGTTTTAGTGTCTCTGCGTCGTCTCCTTTACGATGAAGCTGAAGTTCTCCTGCTGCATTCAAAAGCATGAATCATATCTGAGGACTTTGTATATGATGAAGCGTTTCCTTTGTGACTCCTCAGACCCGGCCGGCACCCTCTGCCACCGCTCCCTCCACCCTCCCAGAGGCTCGGTGACGAAGCCCCAGTGTGAGATCAACCCCTTCCTGCCGCAGCCCTCCAGCCTGGACTGGGTCTCCCCCCTCACAGACTCGGGCCTCAGCCCCGTGTACCTGCAGGCTGAGTGGTTTTCGTCTGCGTTTCAGGGCCTGAACGATCAGCTGGGCGTCTCCACCATCACCCGCGCCCCCGCAGGGTCTAAAGAGCACAGCGGTAATGAGTCCATTATCACCCCCCCGCAGGCTGATCACAGATCAGTAAATGAATGGAGCAGGTTTGTTATCTCAGTGTGTTCTGACTTCCTCAGTGATCCTGAGTGTCACCAGTAAAACGGTCTCGGTGAAGGCCCGGCTTGGGGAGCCTGTGATGCTGGACTGCAGCTTCTGGGTCAACCCGTCCTCTCCGCTGTTAGGGTCCGGGTTCGCCGTCGAGTGGCGGTACCAGTTCAGAGGCCGCGGTCGGCTGGTCCTGGCTTACGACGGGAAGACGGACCGGCTCGCTGACGCGCAGGAAGAAGGAGCCACGCTGGACTTTGAGGCTGTGCACGAGACAGGAAATGCATCTCTGATCATGCAGGAGGCCAAAGTGCGTCACTCCGGCACGTACATCTGCACGGTGTACCTGCCCCACCTGCTGGCTCAGGTGGCGCTGGACCTTGAGATCGAAGGTGAGGAAAATTCTTGAAGCATTTCTCAAGCTTTACTACAATAATCTGATTATAATGTTATAAAATGCGCACTCAGCTCTGTAATAAACCTGATTTAACTCTCTTAACTCTCTTCTCCACCCAGAGCCTCCATCCCTCTCCATCCACCCCTCCCCCCTGCCCCTCGCTGTTCCAGGTCAGACTGTAATCATCCTGTGCGAAGCGTCCGGCTTCGCCCCCCTCCCCGTGGAGTTCAAGTGGGAGATTAAAGGTGCCGACGGGAAGTCCAGGGCCCTGGATTCCTTCAGCGTAACGGGCCACAGGCAGGCCTGGGACGGCACCTTCAGCCAGAGCTCCCGGCTGGAGCTCCACACCTCCAAGCTGGACCTGGGCAGAGGCGGGGAGGTCACCTGTGTGGCCGTCCACGCCGGAGGCACGAGACGGACCAGCGTGACCCTCAATGTCATCGGTAACTTTATTAATATGTGTCACTCTGATATTTATTCCTAAAAACAGCCTGCAGTGGTCAGAGTTACTGTAGCAGGAGCCTGCAGGATAACCTGAACTCTGCACTAAAATGATCTTTAATGACAGTTTAAAATGTAAATGCAGGTAAACACACAGTGTTCCTGTATAAATCCACTGGGGTCAGTTAGTCGCTGATATGTTTGGTGACTTGCTTGGTGAAATGTGTCTTTCTTAAAGGTTTTGTATTGAATCCATCGTTTTCCTTCTCAGGGTTCAGTTCTCCCTCCATCGAGGACTCCATGGCGATGGTCGGCGTGGCGCTGGTGCTCTACGGGCTCATCAAGTTTGTGTCGTGGACCTTCAGCAGCTCAGGTAGTTCCTTCCTGCACAGTAACCCAGAAATCATCACGTACACCCCTTTAATCGTTACAAGCTGCAGGAACTCCTGCTGTCTCCACCTGGATCAGATAAACCCGTTTGTGTTTATGGGGTTAAAATAAAGGACGATGCTTTTTCCTGACTTTTTGTTTTTCTCGTTATTTCTGTGTAAACAGGCTCAGATGAAGCTGACAAACAAGAAAAGGTAATTTTATGACTCACAGGAACAAACGTCTGAGTGTGTTTGCAGAGATGTTTTTATGGCTTCGTGTTCTGCTTCCTCTGAATAAAACGTTCCTTCTCCTCCACAGAAGGTGAAGTGAAGATGGAAGAAGGAAAACGTCCATTAAATCTGCTGGTTCTGATGTTTTTGACTTCAGGAGAAGCGTCGCTCCTGTTTATGGAATCATTTCTTTTTCCTGCTGTTTTGGTGCATCTGTGTGTTTTAGACCAGAGAAAATTTATATCATATTTCAGCCTTTTGATCTTTGGGAGGGGGAATCTCACAGAAACTCAGCGCAAACATGTCTGTTAATATTTCTTTAATAATCTGCATGATTTCCTCTCATCTGTACGTCACAAACACTGGAACGAACAAACAGGAAGTTTGCAGGAATGTGTTGAAACATCAGTTTGAAAGGTTAAAGCTTCCATTTGATGCTGCGTCTAAAAAGCAGATAACGAACCATTTGTTGTTCATTGGTTTAAAAAGAAAAAGAAATGATATTTTTAATGAAGTTATAGTGATGAGGGACAGAACTGTCCCAGCTGACGGTCTCATTTTTTTTGCCCTTTTTGTAAATATGGAGACTTTTTCTATTTTCATATTTTTCGATGTGTTTGTGTGTTTGTTGTGTGTTTGAAAGGCGCTCCAACAGTCTGTGCTAATAAAATAATAAACCTGCTAAAATGATTCAAACTGAGCAAAGATTTAAACTCAGACTGAATTTTAAATGAAATAAAAACTTCTCTTTAAAGCTCCACCCAAACGAGTCCTCCTCTCCATCATTCTGGAGTTAGACCTGCTATAAACATACACTCACCGGTCACTTCATTAGGTACACCTTTGTTTCAGGTTCATCAAGCTGCTGGAAACGTTCCTCACAGATTTTGGTCCACACTGACATGATAACATGTTGGCTGCACATCGATGATGTAACCCTCCTGCTCCATCACATCCCAAAGGTGCTCTGCTAGGTTGAGATCTGGTGACTGTGGAGGTCACTGTGGAACTCATTGTCATGTTCAACAAACCACTTTGAGATGATCTGAGCTCTGTGATGTGTGCTAACCTCCTGGAAGAAGGTGGCACACTGTGGTCATAAAGGGATGGACTCTCAGGTAGGCTGTGATGTTTAAGTGATGCTCAGTCATTACTAAGGAACCCAATGAAATTACACCAGAAGCCTGAAAACAGGAGGAACCCATGATTTCATGTTTACATCAAATTTTGACCCAATCTGAGTGTGACAGCAGAAATAAAGACTCATCAGATCAGGCAACATTTTTCCAGTTTCCTGTTGTCCAGTTTTGGTGAGTCTGTGTGAACTCTGTGGGCTTCTGCTGCTGTAGCCCGTCTGCTTCAAGGTTCAGTGTGCTGTGTGTTTAGATGTGTTCTTCTGCACACCCTGGTTATAACAAGTGGTTATTTTAGTTATTGTTTCTCCTCTGACCTCTGACATCAACAAGTCATGCTCTCCCACAGAGCTGCTGCTCACTGCACATTTTCTCTTTGCAGACCTTTCTTTAGAGTTGGATGTGTGGGAACATCCCAGCAGGTCAGCTGTTTCGGAAACACTCAGACCAGACCAGCAGTCACCAACCAGTTCAAAGTCACTTAAACCACTTTAATTCCCCATCCTGAGGCTCAGTTTGAACTTCAGCACCAAATGACGGAAAATCAGCAGCAGTTCAATATAAATATATTTACAAATAGCTGAGTGAGACTGAGATGAGATATACACGGCTATATACACAGTGTAAACCAGATAAAACCATATCGGATATTGATAGTCTTGATTGATGATTTACATATAAATGTGAAAAAGTTGTAAACTGGGTTATAAAAGATTGAATAACAAAAATAATAATAATATCATTAAATTACATCAACGGTGCGCGTCAGTAGCTGTCCAATAGAAAATAGTATTGCTCAATCGTCACGGATCTGTCGTCCAATCAGAGGCGTCGATGTTGAACGGAGTTTAGCGGGTACATTTTCGATCTGGGTTCGACAGCACAGCTAAGTGGACAGTTGCTGTTTTCGTGAAGAAGGTCCACTTTGATTCAAACGCGCGACATTAGCGGTCATCCCGGGTTTGTTTACCCGCCTCCCGAGGCGCTGAGAGCGGAACTCGACCTTTATCAAACGGGCTATTTTTTTACTTAGAAAAGTCAGAACGCTAACTAGCCTCCAGAGCTAACAGCGGCTAACTCCAGAGTGCTGTGATGACCTGCGGCGAAGCAGCGTTTTCCTGTTCTGTTGTCACTTCAAACAGCTCGTAAACAGCAGGTCGGTGAGTGTGATGGTCTCAGATTGTTACAGTGTGTGTGGAGCTGCCTTCATCAAGCTTCTGTGTGAGTTTTACATCTGTGTGTTTTTGTCATCGTGGTCAGTTTCACTTTCATGTGTTTGGAAGCTGCTGCTCCCTGTTTGTGTTCCTCTCCTCACACTACACGTATCCAAACCACAGCGCTGATTAAACGGCCTCTGTGCCCCAGAGTGAAGCGTGACACTCACAAACACGTTGTGTTTCTGTGGGTTAATGTGGACACAGGAGGCGGCTCTCCAGTCACTGCTGCCCACTTTGACATTTAATTGGCAGAAAACGGTATAAATGAAAGTCACAGGTTAACACAGTCTCAGGTGAAGTGTTTCAATGACCTGTAAAACACCTGGCGTACTTTCTTTAAAGGCAGCAGATCTGCTGGAACATGATGAAGATTCTCCTGGTTACAGTTTACTTTGATCACTTGATCTGTCAGTTAGTGTGTCAGTTACAGCTGTCCGTTTATTGTCCTGATGTCCATCAGCCAGCATGAGGGTTTAGGTGACCACAGCCCTGTTTCAGGAAGCTGTTTGCTCAGATTAAACTGAGATAAGGGAAGCTCAGTAACAGTTGGCTTAAACACAGTGGTGGTAACAGACTGAACCTAACCCGAGGCCAGCTTTATGAAGGATGATTTGGGGCTTAATGAGGTGACTTCAGGGTGAACCCTAGATTTTAAGGGCTACAAAGGTACTTCATCTATTACCAGGTAACTGTGCTGCTCCAGAGCTTGTTATGTTAATTTATGTTAAAGATAGGAGATGTAGAAACCCACCACCTACTGACCAATCAGGTCTCTGGACAATAGTGTCACCATACCTGGGAGAACCCTCAGACCTCAGTGTGTGGACCGTAGCACGTTCTTGTGTTTCTCTGATGAGCATCAGTTAAGAAAAATAGAATATTTTTTATTCCTGTTTCTTCTCTGGTCATTTCAAGCAGTTTTCAAATTATTTTATTGTTTTATACGCTTAAATATGTGTAAAACAGGAGGTGCCTTATGAACTTGTATGAAATTTGCCTGTAGTCTAAGCCTAACTTGAACTCACGCCACAGGTGCAGCTTAAGAATAAAAACTAAAACAGTCTCACACACATCTACACAACACAGTGTGTTTGTTTAACTTACTGCTTACACATCAGATACTTTTGCCTACTTTTGTTCCTGACTTTAAGTTAACTTTTTAATATCGTAAGACTTTCCCACACATTCATGCAGCACTTTTAATACTTTTCCTCTGACACACACACACACACACACCAGTAATTTATCTGGAGCAGCTGTGTTGCTTTCAGCCTGTATTGTGTGTTCCTCTTTGTATTGTTGTAACACTGGGGTGTGTAGAGTCAGTCCCTCTGCTGTCATTAGACCTGTCCATGTTTCTGATTGGTCAGATCCTCCAGTGCCACCCCCTCGGTGTGAATGTGCTCATAGTTAAATTGATCAAACCTGGTTCAACCTGAAGCCAGATAAAGAAAATATCCTGGGTTTGTTGATCTTGGTTTGTAGGCAGGAGGTTTAAGTAAGCAGAAGTGTGCACCGTGGCCAGAGTTTATCACTTGCCTTCATTGTGAAAATATGAATATTGTACATACTGTGTATAAATATAAATATCCTGGAAACATTGTTGGTCTTATACTTGTGTGACATCCTGTTCTGATCTCGTTCTGCCTGTTTGTGTTTCAGAAAGCAGAACCAGCCAGAGTTTTAGATGGCGGTGGCTCCCGCCTCGATGGCAGATAAAATCATTGTCCTTGATGAGGATGCTGAAGAAGAGAGTCCTCAGGCCTCTTGCTCTGCCTCCAAATCAACCCCAAAGCATCAAGCCAAAAATGTCTCGCCACTCAAAGCTCAGCAGCCGGTGCCCACTCACATCACCCAGTCCCCCTTCGCCACAGCGAAGAAGACGAGCCAGGTTCTTCAGGCTGAGAATCAGAAGCTGTTCACTGAGGTGAGCTTTCATTCATGTGGCTGTATTATGCTTCTGCTTATTTCCTGTCATATTTGTGATGTTCCAGAGGTGCTCAGTTTGTTGGTATGCTGGGGCATGGACTCACTATAATACTGCAGAGGTGTATTTGTGTTGATTCTTTGTTCATCACACTTCCTATTTTGTCTCATCCTGTTTTTCCTGTTTTATTTCCTCCAGTTTGTGGAGCACTGCACGCCTCTCACAGAGGACTGTCCCGAGGTCTTGACCTTCCTCCAAACCAAGCACTCCAAGGCCTGCCCGGTCTTCCTGTCGTCGGTGGAGTTCAGAAATACTTTGGGACGATGTTTGACTCGCGCTCAGGCCAACCGCTCTAAAACGTTCGTCTACATCCACGAGCTGTGCACTGTGCTCAGGCAGTATGCCGTCAAGAGGAGGCAAGAGCTCTCCAAGGTTGAGCCTGGGCCTTCTACCTCAGCGTCGAGTAATGTTCCATCTACCTCCATTACGCTCAGAAGTAAAACCAAGAGTAAAGGGAAGCTGGACGAGGAGGAGGAAGGTGTACAGGCGGCAGCAGAAGAAGAGCAGCCTTCCACCTCCGGAGTGCAGGAGGACAGAGAGGAGGATCCAGAAGGGGAGAGAAAAGCTAAACGGGCTTCCAGGAAGCAGGTTAGTGTGGAGTGGGTGTGGCTGCTGAATCATTCTTGGGATTTTAATCACGAGCAGTTTTATTTGTATAGCACAGTTTGCTTCAGTGTTTTGTGGCCTCTTCGCTAAAGTGGAGACACGGAGTTTCCCTCCTTTCTTCTTTTATCTTTAAGATAAAATCAGGATCAGAAGCTTGTGAATTCCCCCCTCATGTCTGTCCTGTTTGTTCCTCTCAGATAGCGTACCTGGAGAACCTTCTGAAGGTGTACAATGATGAGATCTGTCGTCTGCAGCAGGCTGAGCTGAGTCTCGATGACCTGGAAGCTGAGGACTCGTTATACATCCAGGAGCACAAACTCAAACGCAAGGTCAGTGTGGCAGCCTCCACTGGCTGATATGGTGGCAGTTACACGGTAATCATGTACAGCATGCTCCTACTCACACCTCCCTCACCTGGCCTCCTCCTCCTTTTCCAGATGATGAAGATTTACGAAAAGCTGTGTGAACTGAAGGGCTGCAGCACTCTAACAGGCCGAGCCATCGAGCAGAGAATCCCCTACAAAGGCACTCGTTATCCTGAGATCAACAGGAGGGTGAGTGGCTGTGGTTGGTTTTATTGGTTTCCCTGAAACAACATTTACCTGGATCTCCTCACAGAGCCAGGATTTTCTTTTCTTTGATGAACCCAGAAATCCCGGTCAGAAATAACATGAGTGGTTCTCAGCATTGTCTGTTAGCTCAGGGTTTCTGCTTCAGTCTCTGTGCTCACAGGAACAGGAGTTTAATTAATTAATTAAAAAATACATTAAACAGCAAAGTTAATGCAGTAGAGCTGCAGAGTCAGTGAAAACGGTTCATGTACACCACTAAAAAAAGGAGAACCTCCTGTCCTCACAGTATAACAAAGTCTGTGACGTCAGTGAAAGATGTTCAGCTCTCCTCGTGTAACAGCCCAACTCCTGGTATCTCCTCCACACTTGACACTGTGCTGAGAGGCACAACAAACCCTCTGCTGACGCCTCCTGTGGATCCTGGAGGAGCTGGACTGCCTCCTGCTGCGAGCTGTGACAGCAGCAAGCAGCTAAACTGGTCAGGATTCAGGAGGGACGAGGAGAGAGCGGTGGTCTGCAGATTCATTCCCTTCTGAGGGCTGTCTCATTACCTCTGCAGTGCACCTGGTGTCACCTTCATTTGCAGCAAAGGAGTTGAAGTGGACTCACGGTGGTGTGCGCTCCCTGACTGGACAGACTTACAGTTTGGACACACTCACCCTCATATAGAGGTCAGGGTTAGCTATGGATGGGTGAGTGTGTCCAAACTTTTGACTGGTGCTGTAAGTCTAGCTGTCTTTGTGTTGTACTGTGATGATTGTTTCTTTAATTATTTTGGCAGGTATTTATTTTACTGCCTGTTGTGCTCTCAGCTGTTTAGTTCACTTTATAGCATTTAAACCTGACGCTCAGATCTGACTCTGTCCCTTTGCTTAATCAAAGATGTGGAACACTTTAGATTGAGGTCAGATTTACTGACTGAAGGTTCTCAGTAATAAATATGCTACAGATAATCCTGACCCACACTCAGCCAGCTCTCAGCTCAGCCATCAGTGAATGCAGTGGGACGTCCCAGCAAGTCGCTCTTTATGCAACCAGTTAGAATACATACATAAACCTGACACACCTGAGAGCCAGGTAAAGACAGAAAACAGGTGGAGCTGCAACGATTCATTGACTACCAAAGCGTCATATTTTAAATCCACTTTGGGGACCACTGCCTCACACTGTAAAGCGACTGTTTGTTGGGATTTGGGGCTATTTAAATAAAACTGAACTGAATCGCGTCCCCGTGTTTGTCCCTCCTGTCAGATCGAGCGCTTCATCAACAGTC
The DNA here is from genome assembly GCA_034780415.1 of Cichlasoma orientale. Lineage (NCBI taxonomy): Eukaryota > Metazoa > Chordata > Actinopteri > Cichliformes > Cichlidae > Cichlasoma > Cichlasoma orientale. The sequence goes on along the minus strand of JAVDPK010002880.1, from coordinate 10,862 downwards.
CCGAGGTACGGAGAAACCCTCCCGATTACCAGGACGTCCTCCAGCAGGTGTTGCGTGCCAACGATCGCCACAGCCTCTGCCTGAGCAGGAAGCAGCTGAACCAGATCGCCCAGGAGGCCTTCAGAGAGACGGGGAGTCGCATTCAGGAGCGGCGTCACCTGGACCTGGTCTGCAACTTCGGCTCCCACCTCACCGACCCCTACAAGCCCGGTGAGCCGAGACACGCCGCTGACTCGCTGTGTGAACGTTTGTAGCTACTTTAAAAGGTCTTATTTGGTTATAATTACTGCAGTTAGAAAAATATGGAAGAACTTAAAAGAGTTACATCCTCCCATCTTTCATTTGCTGCCCTCGACATTCTGGGAAAATCATAAAATATGACAAAACGTTCATTTTCTTTTAAATGAATTTCAGACTGTTAGTAATATTTTTTTAATGATTCAAACTGTTCTGACACATAATT
>JAVDPK010002879.1:0-29892 GCA_034780415.1 Cichlasoma orientale | reverse complement strand
AACAGCTAAGATACTGCGCAGGACCCTCAAGCTCCCAGGCCTCTGGTAGAGGACCCGAGCTTGAAGGGCAAAAAGACTGCCCGTAGGGGCGAGCTGGGATTTTTTTTTTTTATATATAAAATAGGTGGAAAGTAGGAGAAAAAAGATATGATAAAGGGGGAAGAAGGGGCTTTAAAATACTAAATCATAAACATCAAGATTGTAATAACACACTGTAAATGTAATTTAACGCAGTGTTGGTGGTCTTAGGTAGCCCACCCCAGTGTCATCTACAGCAGAATAATGTATGGATTTGGAAACAAGCCAAAGAAATATTGAAAGAAAATATCAAGTAGCATAACCAAATTAGCCGACACACATATTTTTGGACCCTCACTCGGAGTCTTGGGTTACACTTTTCACCTCTGGTTCACATTCAGTCTCAAAGTCTTCTTCAGTCTTAAGATTCACTTCTTAGAATGTGCATAATTGTCTCGTTGCGGTTTGTCCAAACAAGCAAGTACTAGAAAAGCACTGAGTGTGGGATGCTGGAGACTCAGTGGCATCCTTTGCTGCTGCTGACAGCTGTGTGACACAATCATCCAGCTGTCAGCAGCAGCAAGAGGAACACACTGACACAGAGTAACATTGACACCAAGACTGCCAGAGCCTCTTGCGGTGGTAAATCTCTGCCTGCAGTACAATGGGATTACCTGTGCTTGAGTGGCAATGTCATTTTGGAGAAGCAGGATTCAGAGACAGCTAATAAAAGGCAGGCCAATTTTTTTGTGAGGCTTAACAATGTGGAATAAGTGGAACAGCTATGTCTTGTTAAGGCAGTCCCTTTGTTTCAGTGTGGAAAAAGTCATTTAGTTTCCTTTTTTGTGAGCCTTGGGCTACATCATGGATCAAAGTCCACACTTTTAATGGAGAGGCAGAGATTTCCAGAAGCTTCTAAGTTCAGTACTTGCGCATCAAATGGCAGCGCATGTTTGAACGGACAACTTCTCGAGGCAGATTTTAAGGAAGGAGAGCGAAACAAGAGAGATTTAAAGGCTAAAAGAGCATTTGAGAGACAGCCGTGACAAGTTGCAAATGACCACCACCGCATCGAAGAGCACTGCGTGAGCCAAAGAAAAGAAAAAAAGGGGGAAAAAAACTGAACTGAACTGAATTAAGTAAATGCTTGAAGATGTTTTGATTTTTAATTAGCAGTCAAAAGAGAAAAACGATATTTTTAAATTGAGCAGCCAGCTTGTGCCACATGCAACTTGTTACTTCGCCACCTTGGGCCAGGAACCTACGGTATATCTCGGTTTCAAAAAATACTGGTTTACGTATGAATTTACATTGTAGAATGAATCTTATGTCTGAATAAGAAATGAGGCCAGACACTTAACTGAGAGCAGTGAGGTATTAGTGTGACAAGAGGATGATAGTATGCAAGTGTTTGCTGTGCATCACTGCACAGCTTTGGTATTTTAAGCACATCTTATTATACTAAAATGTCAGCATAACATCTGACAAATGCACTCCTCTAAGGCCATGATCGCACTAATGTGGATTCAGCTTTATATCAAGAGGGGGGGATAAAAGAGAGACCAGACACCTGTTTCATAAAACTGTGTAGTAAAAGGTTACATGCACGCCAAAAGCAAAGTCGTGCTCAGCGTAATAGCTATTTTAAAAGCAACCCACATGATCTTTTACTATTAACTTTGTCCATACTGAATCATAATTATCTCTAAAGGGGGAGCTTATAAATGTCATATCTGCCCCCATTACTTTAGCAATTGATCAGCGTGAATGTCAACTGGGAATATTCATAGTATTTAAAAACTTGAAAGGAAAAGAAATACGCTTAAGTTACCAATCAAAGATGTGACATTGTGCTAAAGCTTTTATGACGGTTGAGAATAGATGTGCTGTTGTTTGATGACCAGAATACTGGCTTTAATAAGGCAGTGGAAACACATTATATGAGTGAAAAGTTTTATATTTCTACAATAAAGAAATGGCTTTTGGGGAAACATGCTTGTGTGTGTGTGTGTTTTTTGCTGAATGTCAGATGAGAGGATCCACCTATTATGTCTGTTCATTAAAAATCTACAGCCAGGAGATGGTAAGCTGAGCTTAGCTGCTACCTGCCAAGAAATACTCTAGCACATAACCCCCCCATTAAACCACAACTCTTTTTTACAGTTCAGGGGTTTTTTTTTTTTTTGGTTTTTTTTTACAGTTTCCTGTTTCCAATCTTTATGCTGAGGTAAGCTAACCATGTGAGAGTTGCATCCATATTCTCAGCTAACTCTTGGTAGGAAACACATTTCCCAGTATGTCAAGCAGTTGGATTACTCATCTGTGGGAGACGCATATTACAAAGATTTACACATACTCACTCATTTGTAAAGTAAAAGTGAATGGAGCAATGGATGCCAGACATTCCTGCTCAGGCTGTATAAATATAAACTACAATTAAGTGGAACAGTTGAACACTGTCATTCACACAAGAATGTAGGAGAAGGAATGCATGTGTGTTTTTGTGCCTGTGTGTGGCCAGGACAAGGTGTCTACAACCACACTTTTGTCTTATGCTTTGCTGAAGCATTTGATTTTAAATTGCGTTTGTACAGCTGGTTATCATTACTGGGAAGTTATGATCAACTTTGGTTACAGTGCTGTAACTCAGGGTTTCTTCCTTCCCCTCCAACAACACAATGCACAGTGAGGCAGTCTCCAAGGAGGACAGTCAAGGTCACGGACAAGATAAAACCTCCCAACTGCGGCACCCAGATGTTCAGGGCAAGATATGAGCTGAGTGGAAATAAGCTTACCACAGGCTTAAGAATCGATTTAACGAGATGCGGACTGAAGGCGTTTACATTATTCATTTCTTTTTAAAATTATTCTAAGATTAATGTTTAGTGATTACATTTACAATTAACTGAACACCAAATTTGATGGTTTGAAATACTTTTTTTGTCTAACCAACCTCCAAACCTTTCCTGTCAAATTAATCATTTGCATTAAACGAGGTTATGAAGCTGCTTCTGCATGGATTTGTGACAGTTGTTTGCGAATGTATACTATATACTTAGCATACTGTACATTGTTTTAACATAACTTTTTTACTAGAGACGCACTGATCAACTGGTAAAGCTGAGCCGTTACATGCATGCGCCACATGCCCATAGCGGCGCAAGCAAATAGTCACTCACATACAGCACACGCTAATATGTCGTTAGCGTGTGGCTGTGGCTGTTGTCGAGTTCTTCACTGCGAGACACAAACTTCACCAAAGTCAACCATAGGGCCACCACGAAAAAACATTTGTAACAACAAACCTAATGAGAGTGCAGATTTCTTACGTTTTTGGCATATTTGTCACACTTTCCGGTTTCAGATCAACAAACAAATTTTAATATTACACAAAGGTAACCTGAGTAAACACAAAATGCAGTTTTAAATTATGATTTCATTTATTAAGGGAAAGAAGTTATCCAAACCTACCTGGCCCTGTGTGAAAAAGTAATTGCCCCCCTGAACCTAATAACTGGTTGTGCCACCCTTGGCAGCACGAACTGTAATCAAGCGTTTGGGATAACAGGCCGTGAGTCTTTCACATCACTGTAGAAGAATTTTGTCCCACTCTACTCTGGAGAAAAGTTTTAATTCAGCCACACTGGAGGCTTTTCAAATATGAACGTTTAAGCCTGTTAAAGCATCTCAATCGGATCTACTTCCAGTCTCTGACTAGGCGGCTCCAAAACCATCACTTTGTTTTTTGTATGTTTGTTTGTTTGTTTGTTTGTTTGTTTGTTTGTTTGTTTGTTTGTTTGTTTTTTGGGGGGGGGTAGTCATTCAGAAGTGGATTTGCTGGTGTGTTTCTGGTCATTGTCCTGCAGCATATCCTGAGTGTATGTAAGCTTCAAGGCACGGACTGATATTCTCCTTCAGGATTTTCTGGTATTCATGGTTCCATCAATTACAGCAAGTCGTCCAGGTCCTGAAGCAACACATTTTTGCTTTGATATTCTTTTTATGTGTTAGTTTTATGCCAGATATAACGGGACACAATACTTTCACAAAGTTCAGCTTCTGTCTCATTATTCCACAGAGTATTTTTCCACAGTTTTGGGGATCATCAAGATGATTTTTGATAAATGTGAGACGAGCCTTTGTGTTGTTGTTGTTGTTGTTGTTGTTGGTCAGCAGTGGTTTTCTCCTTGGAGCTCTCCTATGGATGCCATTTTTGCCCAGCCTCTTTCTTATTGTTGAACTCTGACCTTAACTGACACAAGCGAGGCCTGCAGTTCTTCAGATGTTTTTCTGGGTTCTTTTGTGACCTCCTGGATGAATCATTAATGTATTCTTGGAGTAATTTCGTAGGCTGGCTGCTCCTGGGAAGGTTCACCACGGTTCCAAGTTTTCTCCATTTGTGGATAACAGTTCTATCTTCTTGACAGCACTGTATATAAAAGATGGTGCCACCATAATATTACCCATTTGTTTGGAAAATCTGATTTTGAAAAAAACTTCATTTTAGCCCCGAGCCACCTTTGTGTTTTCTATTTCAGCCCTGTAGGTTGGTCAAACCATGCCCATCTTCCAGATTTCAGAGCTTCTGTGCCGTAAAGTGTCTTGACTGCATCTTGCACATGCTATCAAACTTTCAACATCTATTCATAGACTGACAGACATCCTGTTTAAACATCTGCAAAAGTACTTGAAACCTCTGTTGTGCTAGTTTCTACTACAGTAGGGTGGCTGGTAAAACATTTTGTCACACATATACACATAAAGACTCACATGGTGAAAACAGTACCCAGACACACTGTTATGGCTGGTAAATAAAAGAGGGGAGGAAAAAAAAAAAAAACCTTTTGGGTTGCCATCTGTTAAATGCTCACTGGGAAGGTAACACACAATAAAGTCCCCTGGGCATACTCAAACCAGAACATTGCTGGTACATGATAATCATCTGAGCCAAGTAGGTCACCAGGACGCATTAAGTGCAGAATAAACCCATCAGGCTGTCTATATTTCACATAAGGGAGCAAACACATTGCACTCATCGTATATCCCTGCATCTTTTAAGAATCAGATCACTTATTTTTGCATCAGTTCATTCATTCCCAGTAAAGGTTTGCTAATGCTGTTTAATAGTACCCTCTACTTGTGTCAGATCTTGTCAACAGGTTCTACGTGTTTAGCGTTTTATATATTGTCTATATATTGTTGATTTCTTCACCACAAGCTGAAGTGAGATGATTTCAGCACAGTTTACCTCCAGTACTTGTGCCTGGAAAGGCCAGTAGCCCATCTGAGGGGCTTATGCTCACTCCATTAAATGCTCAGTGGAAAGTAAAGTGGCTGTACAGGCCATTGATTATCACTCAGGCAGAGCTTGAGAGCAAACCTTCCCATGAATAGAGAGACAGTGAATTGGAAAAAAAAAATCATTTGTTATGATTAAAGAAAAAAAGTTAGATTTGTATATCTGTATATAGACTAATAGATTTGTTTACATGCACTGATTTGACTTTTTTTTAATGAATATGTTACAGTTTTAGTGTGTGTCTTACCTTTTTTTTGTCCTATTTTAGTTGAAGCTACAGTATAGTCTGCAGTCTTAGTATAATCAGTTAAATTGAGTGCATCAGACCACCTGTAGTCTATGTTGTTTCCTTCCTCGTCTCCTTTGAGGCTCGTAACTTGCAAAAATGTTTTATTTGAATCGTTTTCTGCTAAACTAAATAAATCAATACTTCAACGTTGCATTAGCTCCACGCTGTGCTACTGCATGTCACACTCGCACGTCTGCACGGCCTATATTTATTTTTGGTCCTAATTGTGCCCCTGGTAGTGGCAGCCCAGATGTGAACTGACTATCACACTGTGAGGGGAGCGAGAGACTTCGCCCAAAGCACCAAACTCAACGACAAAACTGAAGCACTCTGGTTAGCAAAAGCCCATTTCATACGCATTCAGACACAGACACATACTGCGCACATGCTGTTCGTGCCATTAATGGACACACATACGTTTAAACCCAGAACAAGCTTTCAGTTCCCAAGTGTAGGCAATGAATTTTAATTAAAATTTTAAAAAAACAAAAAAAGGAAAATGTCTTGGTAATTTTCTGCCAGTGTATTATTTGTTTGCTTGTTTTTTGTGGTTTTAAAAATACAGAAAAACATAAAAATAACAGAAAATCTTTTCATTTTAAAATCATGTAATGTGCTGTATTTTAGCCATTTTTTCAGTGCTGGTTTTAATATCTTTATAGCTGAATTGCATTTATATATATACATATATAAAATTGTATATTCTGCATTTTTGGAATATTCATGTTTGCTTTATTGCCAAGAATTATTTTAAGAGATCAGTTCGGTTCTCACCCGAGTATAATCCTAGAGGCAGCAGATTAGTGTACCTCAAATATTGAAAGGGGAAGCTTTGACCAAAAATAAGATTAGTATACCTCTAAATCTCACCAATTAACATATTAAGATTGTTAATAATCGTCTTATCTAACCACTGGAAAGACAGTGAATGAGCACATTTCCTAAAATGTTAAATCAACATTCACTGCACGTTGACACATTAAAAATGGGTTCCTCTTTCAGATTCACAGATTGCAAAGTACATGGGACTTTGTGGTGATCCTAACAGCCTGCTATCTGAGCTGGCTGACACCTGTTGGACTTATACGTGCTACTTGGGGCACAGAGGCTCAATAAATAAATATCCTCTGAGAGTGTTTAACTCATCAGATCTTCAACACATCTGGTCTCTCAGGCTTCCCTTGTTTCCTTGTCACTGAGGAAACTCTCTGAAAGCCGGTTTTAACAAGAAATGAAGTGCGGCGTGCTACTTTTTACCCACAAATCAACACGTTCACTTCGCACTGCTTATAGCGTATTTATATATATAAAAAATAAAATGTAATTTAGTCTTTTCTCAAAACAGCTTCAAATCTTAAGTCTGAACATTTTAAAAACAGCAACTGGTGTTTGACACATTGGCAGCGTCCGAGCCGAGGAACCACATGTAAGGCTTATCAAAACACAGCTGCCGCTTCTGCTGCTGGTGGCGGTGCTGTATTACTACCTTCATAAAAACACATTCCTCATTTGAAATATTAGGCCTTAGTGAAGCTGCAGTGCAAAATGTAGTTTTAATCCATTTGGATAGATTGTTTTCTCTCCTTTTATAAAACCTCTTTAAAGCAAATACAATAACAGACATAAAAACAAGTGGTAGTGATGCTATTTGCTTGAACTCACTGAGTGAATCTGAACTGTCAAATCGACACATGAAGCACGGAGCAGCGAAGCAGTAATATACAAGTGGCGAGAAAGCCCAGCGGGGAGAGGATGAGAACTGGCTTCTGGAAGTCTATAATATCCTGACCTTTATTTATTTCTTTGATTTATTCCTTTTTTCAAACCTGTCAGTCACTTCCACTGCACAGATACCAGTCTGTGTTCCCCACAAATTGCTTTTCACTATTTTTGCTACTTGAAAGATTGAAGTGTTTATAACTTCAATCTATTCTTTTCTTCTGTAAATGATAAAAGCTTACCATAGGACAGGCTGCTCCCGTAGATTTTAAAGAAGGTGATTACTCGTGTGGCAGCAATTTGAGAATTTATCTGTGTGAACAGCTTTTTATTTGGCTCCATTTGCGGTGCTGCTGTTGATCACGCAGGTTGGCACATGCTCTTAGGTTGATTGTTGACACGTGAGCCCACCTTTTGGGTTAGCTTTGGGATTAGTTGGAGGGTAATGAGCCAACAACCTCTTTATGCTTTCATGGTTATCAAAAAGGTGTTTCCAAGGTTAAATGTTTCTTTCTGTGTGTTCTGAAACCTTGTGTCAAGCGTTAACACTTTGTTTTCAGTTTGAAAATGTCAGCTGCTCATAAAAGGGAGCTCTTATTGACTGAATAGAAGCGCAATTTATTTGTGGAAAATAAAAGCAAATCTGGCTGCAGTCCACATTTGATGACAATCTTTCAGTTCATAGCAAAGTAGCTGTTTGAAGTCGGCATTAGCACTGCAGGTATTTCTGTGGATTGGCATTAAATCTGGTGTAAATCTGCTCTTTTACCTCCTACTGCAGTGGACAAATCACAGGCAATGTGAACACAAACTCCGTGCCATGAGATGAATGACTGTCTGAAGCTTCTTTTTATCTCTGTTTTCATACAAATTCTGAACACGGGTTAATTAATGTATTTCACAACACAGTGACCAAAGCCTGCTGATGATATCCCTGTCAACATTTCTTTCTGTCTTTCCTTCCCTCTCATTAACCTGAGCCTTTTTCTAATGGGACGAGACAGCGGCCAGTGGCTATCATATCACTCAGCAAGCTTCAGTTACACGGACTATCAAAAAACGGCCTTCGGGCGCACTGTAGCCGAGCACTGCGAGAGAGAAAATTCAGTCTAATAAGGCAAAGCCCAGCTTTATTACAATATTAGTTTCAGTCTTATTTACACAAACTTGAGAGCTGAATTCAAAGATGGATGATTCTTTATGACTGTGGACAAAAAAAATAAAAAGATTTGAGCATCTTCTGAACTGGCAGAAAAATGAAGGAAAGTAATTAAAATATACATTATTCAGATATGACAGCTGTTAATATGACAAAAAAAAACACAAAAATATCCCTTACAGTATATGAATGACACTAACATTTCATATTTGTGCCAAATCAGGGAGAATAGGTTTTAAAAGAAACGGCTCTTCATCAACATCCCATTTTAAATCTTTACACACTCAGTGCACATCATCATGCATGGGGTGGCCAATACACTGGACACATACAGTATCTCCCACTGTCTCCACAAGCTAATGAGAGTTAATATCAAAATGCTTGAGATGCTTTGACCTACATCCACCTCTGCCTAATGAAGGCAATATTAGGCACTCTATGGTCCTCTCCCTGAAATAACAAGTCAGTCCTGAGGATATCGTGTTCATACTGGACTACTGATAAAGCTGCTGTCTTTATCATACACTGGAGCAAAGTACCAGCGTTCAGATTCAACGTTCTGCTCGAGTCTGTTGGAATTCATTTTGATGCCTGAATTTAAATGACGTGAAATTCTCATATATTATTAGCACACAGTGGCTCGGTTCCATATACTGTACTTGAGAAGCTGACAGCCTGCCATCTGTCACTATGGTAGTGTCTGAAAATATACAGCGCGATGAAAAGCTCCTCTTAACTTTTCTTCTAAAACATGTTTGGAATATGTTCAAAAATGGTCTAATTAAAAAGAAACAGCTTCAGTCTTTTTGTTTCTATAATAAAAAACCTGGAGAGATGCAGGTCTTTTCCACAACATAATGCTCACACTGTCTTACAATCATTTATAACATTGTATGCTAATTGTTTTGGGGGCTTTTTGGGGGGGATATATGTTTCTGTTATATACATTTTCAGGTAAAGTCACAATTACAGTCGCTGCCTTGAGACTAATAAGTCACATCCATATGAAAGTGCATCATCCACTGTTTCTCAGTGAGATCCCTCCATCGCTCATCACATCGCACATGTGATCCATTAAAACTTTAAAACTTCCACAAAAATGAAGTGCACTCAATCAGACGGCAAAAATTGCCACTAAGGCTAACATATGCTCTGTAAGCAGCGTGCTAAAGTGTCATTAGCTATTAACGCATAGATGGCAGTTAATATTTCCTTAGTATGTTTTACAGTCAAGCATCACTTTCCCAACAGACTACCCGTGCACGACCCAGGAACAACCCCCCCCCCCCCCCCCCCCGCCCAAATGCTGACAAAATCCTAGAGGAAACAGGGATCCGAGAGCGTAGCATTTCAAGTGCTAACTAATAATAGGTGCCCTAATTAAAGCAATTTATGCACGTTTCGGGCTCTTCGGTGAGAGATGCTCTGGTGGGAAACAGTTCTTTATGCTGAAGTCTTCACATAGAGAGCTTTGAACCCTGTCAGTAATGACGGGGAGAGACGGCAGGCAAATAAAGGTGAAAGATGAGAAGGATTGAGGAAATGGCAAACGGGTAATGTGCATTACTGATGGGCTCTCTCACAATCCTGAGCCATTTCTCTTTGATAGCTTATCTTGGGTTTAACATTCAGAGCTAGCCTAATAGGTATGTGAGAGAATGCATCTATTTTCCACGCATGTCTGAGCATTGCTGCGAAAAGACTTCTAAAGACCTATCAAAAAGAATATTGACTCTATTGATTATTGGCACGCCTTGCTGGAAAGGATTTAACTCACAGAGGTCACTTCAAGAAGTATCCGTGAGGTCCGATTACTCTGACCCTTTCAAATCCAAGTCCTGGAAGAACACATAATTACATTTAAAAGTATTGCAATCATTGAACTGTAGCACTTCGATCACTGGGAAACGGATCATAGCAACAAGTTTCAGAGATAGAGTTTGTCTCAGCACAGCATGCTTAAACCCCTCGTGATTACCAGGGGGTGAAAAAACACGTATTTGCAATTTAACCACACACTTTGAGCGCAGAGTGTCACAATATTTATAAAACCTCAGGACAATGGAGAGCTGATTTATTTAGAGAAGTAATTGTCCTAAGTGCTTCGGCACACAGACATAGCTGGACAATAACCTCAGAACAGGAAACTATGGCCAGAGGAGTACAAACAACCCAGAGAAAACCACAAACCCACAGCAATTTCTGAGCTTTTCTCTCTCCAGATGAGCAAAGCTATTGCTTTACTATTTAAGGTTTTCTTGACAGGATTTGAGGAATGAAGAACAGCACCGCAGGGTGCGAAAAAAAAAAATAAAAAAAAAAAGAGAAAGAGAGAGATTGCCCATTTTTGCTTTTTGGGTCTTTCTATTTGGTCTGCAAATCTGGAAGGATCACGCCATTAGGTATTACAAGCTAATTCTTTCTACCTTATCTGCATCACTGTATAATGTCCACCTAGCAGCTAGATTCACTTGCCCTCAAACAAAGAATGAGCTGCTACCTCACAGTCTGCTCCTTTCATGTACTACAACTTGTATTAATTCTTAAAAGTCTTTCCTATATGCAGAGATCATCAAATGCTGGCAACACAAGGGTTTTCATTCACTCGCAGCATCTGAGGCTCTAAAGACCCAGCCAATAACTTCTGTTTTTGATGGTGAATGTTCTCATAACAATGGGAAAATCTTTAGTATTAGCATACTGTGTATGTCATCTGGCTAATCTTACACTGCCTTTGATTTTCCCTCGACAGCTAGGCCAGTGATGCCGCAAAATTGTTGAGGGACAATCAGCAGCTAATCAAACTCAGCTGTTTTTTTTTTTTCTGATGAAGCATAAAAACTGGTCTGGATCTTGATTTACACCAAAGTAACGGACTACATTGATTTGTATGTCTTATATCGGGCTGATTTAATACACAGTGAGGTAACAATGACACAGTTTAATTTTATGCTCAGTTTTATTCTTTTAATAACATTTTGTTGTTTTAATCCAAACACATAATGTGTTTCACTTCATCCGTGACTTGCCTTTGAACTTAATTAAGATGTAACTATGTATAAACAATAGCCTGTTGAGCTACACAATTCTAACTATTCTATTATGTTGCATTATTTTTTGTATTATTGTATTATTTTTACAAATATGACTTGAAAAGGTTGAGCTAGTAGTAGAGGTTTGTGAAGATCCCCCAGGCAGAGAACCTGCTACCTTTGCAGGGTAGGCAGACAATAATCGATCGCTCTCAAAATGAGATGTGTACACGCATTTTTGCTTTACACACTGTATGCCTGTGTGTCTCTGTGTATATATATTTGTGTGTCTGTGTGAAGGTGTGATGACCTGTTGCCCAGAGGCCCACAGGCACTTGTCAAAGCTCCCAGTAGCTTGATCCTCCCTAGGCAAGCAACCGCATTCAGCACCACAAGAGACAAGTGAGTAAACAAGGGAAGCAATTATGAATCACAGCTTTCAGCAGACAATCTGAAAACACACATTAAAAACAAGCTTACACTAACAGCATTACATATGCATTTATGCACATTCAGGCTGAGGCAAACAATTGCAGCAACATCTGCAGCGGTTTGGGAGAGTAAACATGCAGTCTTAGTTATTCTGTTTCAACAATTCTTGATGGGCCAACTTCTCATGAGTGTGAGATAACCTTCATGTGAAATGACCTCGTTTTTACACTGACTGGCTTGGATGTGTTAAACAACAATGTAATTATAATTTAAGATTAATGATGTCTGTGACATTCAAATCTTTAAAATTATGAAGCATCCATATAAAGCACTATGAAGTGCAGATATGTACCTCACGCTGGCAAAATCAAGGCATACTGGAAGATATGGACACACAAATGAGCATCCAGCTCAGGGCTGTTCAAGAAGCATGTCTTCAGTCAGTATGACTGAAGAAGAATCACACAAAAATAAACCTTCATGAAGATTCTTTCCAACCAAACAAGTGTCCACTGAAGCTTCTGAGCTACATTATTTCTACGGAATATCACAATTTCATCCAACAAACAAAGGAATTCTTGGTGTACAAAGATGTTCCGGCCCTATCACCCATAGCAAAGACATCCTCATTAGTAGTGGGAGTCATCACTGTCCCCATCACAAAGACTGCAAGGAGTCTTGTTAGCTCAGAGGCTGACACAGTGGGCCAGATTCCCCCAATTAAGCCATTATTGCTTAAGGTCTAGCGCTGAGTAACAGGTGCTGGCTGCTGTGTTTTGCATCACAAAAGTCAACCTATTGCATCCCCTGCCCCCCCCCCCCCAAAAAAATGATAAGTATGTGTGAACTCTGACCTGTGTACAGCGAGCTCCGGGAAGCATGCTGGATGTTTTAGTGAAACTACCCCCTGTGGGGTTGCTGTGCACACCGATGATAGAACGGGGCTGTGTTCTGCTGGTCTCTGAGCCCCTCTTGTACTTAACAATCACACTGCCTGAGAATATGCTTTTGCTATCAGTGAGCTAATCCACTGATAGCACATGGATGAGGAGCTTTATAAAGGTAAAACGTCCCCTCAGAGGTTTTGGATATTTATTGCTAAAGGCTAAAGTAACGATCCAAGTGACGGCTAAGCCATTACAGTTATTAGAATGATCCTATACTTCGTTTGAAAGCCACAGCTGTAAAACAGCCATCATAATAAAGAATAACAAGATGCGCCAATCTTACATTTTCCTGTAGTTCCTTTTTATGCAGTGTTTGTAGACCTTTAAACAAAGCAGGTAAGAATGGTGAGACAACAACACTCTGGGGATGCATAATTAAGATCTGTGGGAAGAAAGGGAAAAGGGCATCTCGACACAAGCACATGCTTTTCATGGCCATCATTTAGATTATTACACATCATCCAATTACTGCTACCTGATTTATTATTTAAAATGACACTATTAACCAAGGGGAGTTCCTGGTTTCTCTGTGTGATTAAGTCACTACGGCTTTAAGAGCTTGGCGTTTGCCATATTAGGTGTGTTTGTATTAAGCATATGAAGAATGGGAAAAAGATGTAATCATTCTGATTGCAATTTGGACCCTTTACAAGAGCAGGCATATAAAAATGGCAGCTATCTCAGGTACAGCGTCTCTGTAATCAATCATAAGCCCATACTCTCATGGGATCAAACAGTGGTATTGCATGTACTGTGTACCTAATCACCTCTCCCAACTCAGTCAGTGAGCTTTTGTCCACCGCATTAGTCAAAAAAGAATGAAGTGTTAAAGACTCCTGTTAGTATGTAACCACTTTAGTTTCATCTCAGGGCTGTTCACATGAATCCCACAGAAGTTGTTATGTGCACTTTAAACTGCTTCTTGCCAATTTGCCAAAAAGTGTGTCGAATAGTTGGCTGTGGTTCATGTATTAAGATTTTCACATTACTATAGTTCAGAGACATCATTTAAAAAACTAGACAAGGGAGCCGTACTTCTCAAACCTCCTTGAAAACTCTTGGAATCATGTGGTTACCAAATTTGTCAGTTTGGAAATTTACAGACAACGAACTGGAAAACTGGTGTCATGCACATTTTAGAGGTCTTGAAGAGGATGGGCCAAGCGTTAGTGTGTTTCCCTTTTTGACTGACCACTGAAATTTAAGAAAAGAGAAGGTAAAATGCTGCATTATAGCCACGTTGGTGCTATACATTTTGGGTTTTTTTGCTTTGATCAAAGTGACCTGGAAGGCCATTTAGGACATTTTCAGTGGTTTGGAAAGTGTTGAATAAATAAGACTTTTCATAATGTGCTTATTTTAAAGAATGCTATCCAAAAATAAGATTGTGTTTAACTCATGTGTGAAGTTACTTGAGCTGCCGTGCGCTTGGGAAGAATGACCTTCTGTGCTGTCAAGGAAAGGAAGTTCTGCACCAGATAAAGCCATCACTCAGTGTCAGACGCTTATGAATGCTCGAGTGCTGAAATCATGCAGTTCTTTTTCAGCTTGTTGCCACTGTTAATGTTACTGACAGCTGCCTGCGCCTTACAGAGCGAACAAGTCTGGCGCCAGGAGAAAGCATCAGAGTTTCTTTAAATGAAATGAAATAAATAAATAAATGAAACAAATGTAATTTTCAAACACACACATATTAAAACTACATTTGCAAACATTTTTAAAAGCACGTTTTCAAATGGTCATTGTGGGTTATTCAACATAGACTGAGCCAATCCATCAAATTATATACATCGCAATAAATTGAGCAAAACACTCCAATAAAACCTTCCTTTCAGAACATGCACCCCCAACCTGCATCTGTGACTTCACTGCTAAGAGTTAACCTTGAAAATGAAACTCTGTGGGAAATAATCAATGTGCATACTGGTAATCCAAAGCTTCTTTTTTTTTAGTCTTTGTCTCGGATTTCTCCCAGTGAGAATGATGTCTAAAGATGGCTGGTGGCTGATTTCCCAACATGCACTGCCTGAACAGGAGAGGACATTGTGCATAGTCTATATTCTGATGCATACTTTTAAGTTAAATTAGAGGGTGACAGCCTACTATGTCCAACTAACTCCTCCTGCACTTTGTCATGCAAATGATCTCATGCAATAGAAAACCATGTGTTCTCACATAAATGTAACAGCAGCCTGTGCATTTAGCTATGAGCTCCACATGTACAGTACCCAGTGAGTTATAATAAGTGGGTTTAAAAGTCCTTCACTGGACTGTAGACAGCGCTGGAGAGATGGGTCACCTCCAGCTACTACAGACAGCGTGCAGCACGGGTCAGGGGCCACATGCTGTACTGCAGTCTACAGAGAGCAAAGGTGACCCAAATACCTGCAGGCTGCAGTTACAGATAGATAGATTTACTTGACTTTCGGTTTCACCATCGCTAATTTTATTTTATTTTATTGTATATACACGTGCCCATTTGGGTACTACTTGGAAACTTTCCATCGCCAGAACACAGACTAAGAAAAAGAAACGTTTAGGCAATAAACAACTCATACCTGAAGAAATCTTTAGAAATGCCAGTAGAAGGTAAACTCCTGTGTGATAAGCAGGCATCTCTATGAGCAGCTGGAAACGGTTTTAATCCAGTAAGAATGTGTTTTGTCTATTTCATCTAATTTAGAACTTCTACGGCAGAGCCGAAGACGGGGATCAGGGTGGAGGAGACTTCCTGAGCTCCGCAACAATACAGATAATAATGTTCAGAACTGCTCCTCGGAGAGTGAGTTTGTATTTGAATCGAAGTTCAAATCAGTCGGAGACATCCTTACGGGTTATTCGGCAAGTAGCCTTAATCCACTCAACGCCACTTGGATTTTCTCCACTCCCACTGCCCAGCGCCTCACTTCCAAACGCTGCTAACTTCACGGAATTCATCTGGGATCAGATCTGTCCGACTTCGAAAGAAGATTTCCGCGGCTGAACAAAGAGCAAGGATCCGAAAAGATCCGAAGCGTCCACTTGCAGTCACTTTAATGGTTTAAAATGTGCAGTGTTACCCCGGTTTAGTGGGACTGGCGCTGGTTGGATGAGGCGCCGTGCGTCTCTGCGCTCAGAGCTGCTCTGGCTTTCCTACCCAGTCAGAGGCTTTTCTGTTGTGCAGAGGAGATTCCTGCGAGTCAGGCACCATTTAACCGCATACGGACACACTGACAGCAAAAGGCTCCACTAGGCTTTGCATCATGCTCAACATTTTTTTCTCGTTTTTTTAATGAGGCTGAAGAAGTCTATGTGTTATAAAACCATCAAAATAGCTCAAACTGTTGGAATATCCAGTTAATTAAATATAGCAGACAAAGTGCCACAAGATCAAGTAACACATATGTAAGTCAAGCAAAACCACTCTAGTTTACTGGGTGCAGCCTGCAGTGGACTACAATAAAAGCCAATTAAACGCTCTGTCAAGTGTCCATCATTGCCAAACATGTTAAGAAGAGCATTTAGTGAAATGCAGATTCCCCCAACTAAACTAGATTTAATATTTTAAAGCGTTTCTACTGCCGAAAGTGAACAAATGACCTTGATGAATGATTTATACTATTTTTATCCCACCATCAAGAGAGACGTGCACTGTGTTCTTATTATATCCAAAAGGGACAAGCTCAGGCAACACACAAAGAACTGCTGCGATCTTAATGAGCCGGTAAAATGTGCCTTCATCTGTGGGGCTGAAGCAGCGCTGTGCCTTTCAGAGAAATTGAAAAAATCGATCCGGATCGCACCCTCTGACCTCCACTACTGTGAAATTAGATGATATTTTAAAGTGTGTTAGAAATGTAATATCTAGTAGATTGTGTCCTAATATCCCCTTGAAGTAATAACTGGACATCCTCGGTGATGTCCCTATAAAATAAATAAAATTCGATCGATAAAGATAAATATATAAACTTAGCAGCTGAACTAATTCTCTAACCCAGTAAACCACAGAAATGCATTTGTTGTCAGAGCAGGTCAGCACTCCCTCTGCTGGCTGCAAGAGCGCAGCACAGTCCAGCGGGAAGGATTCCTCCTTGGAAATGTAGCTTCTCCCTATTTCTTCAGCAACGTGACCGCTTCTGTCGTTGGTTTTGGATTTTATTCTGAAAAAAACTACTGAAATTTAATGTTTGCATTCTGATTTTGTTCGCCCCACAATTAAACCTCCAAAGCCCCTTGAATGACGCAACCAGGCTGCATTTCACTACAAAAACGCATCTGCTTGAAGTGGGCTTATCATGCGTTTCCTTGTTTTCCTTATATTAACCGTGCCCAAAGTTTTAAATGATTTGCAAGTAATGTCTAAGAACCAAAAGCTCAGGCTTCAGATAACTGGTTCAGACAGTTTTTTTCTACTCTCGGCTTTCTGAGAACGTCCTTAATATGGTCATGTCAGGAACACGGCTCTTTCTGTGAGCACAAAGGCCCCACCCACCTGAGAAAGCTGGCTTCAAGGCGGGGGGGGGGGGGGGTATGTGGGTTTGTTTCAGAGAATGAACCGAGGAGCTGCACCAAGTAAAAGATAAATAAGGATTATTTTTGAACTGTGACTCATGCAAAGCAACTATAGCAGAGTTTAATATATATATATATGAAATTGGAAATAAGCATAATAGGTACCCTTCAGTTTCTACAATAAAAAGCATGCAGTTGAAAATTCCTCCACATATCTGACTGAAATTAGTAACAAAAGAAAAGAAACAATAATTATGCATTTAGCCAAAAGCTTCCATCCCAGCCTACTCTCGTGCCACAGAAGTAGCAGTGATGCTTCAGCTCTTTTAAGTCACATTTAGACAGAACAAAGTTTACTCCCTTCTCTCTCGCCTCAAATCCTTTAATTGCCCATTGTGGACCACTGGTGGCTCTGTTGAATACATTCAGCTCTCTATGCCAAGACATCACAGTTGGTAAACAACCAGTAAAATATGGGAAATTACAGTCTCACTATGAGCTCTTGTCTGCCTTCATCATACATGCACTATTATTTTCACTGTAAACAAATTTCATTCTCTGCTGCCCTAATGCATTTTCAACTTTTCTAATGTTTCATTTATATATATATATATATATATATAGTATTCACAATTATTTTAATGATGCAACGATGATAAAAAAAAAATATTTGTACAGTTGTGAAATTCTTTTTGCTCTTTCCTCCATTATTCATTTTTAATTATCATCTGCACATATTGCATTTTTCCTTCTTATTTTCCCAAAGGGGTCTCTGTTTGTTCACATTTTTTTTTCATTTCTTGCAAGTTAATATTATCCCTGCAATATGACTCTCTGGCAGCCCAGTTGGCTGTGACTATAAGCAATAGTTGGCCTATGATTGTATTGCAGGACATATCGTTTGCAGTTCATTGCAATAATATAAATATATTGCTGCAATCAGAGTAGAGCTAAAGTACAAAAAAAAGAAAAGAACAGAGTTTTCTGAGTGGATATTTTAATGCATGTGTGGCCTAAACATAACACCAGGTGTAAATGCAGAGTTTGTGAATTCTGTGGTGTTGTTCGTGGCCCAAAGCACCAATATTTCCAGGAGCAGATGGTGTAAAAAAATAAATAAATTTTTAAAAAAAAGAGCACAGAGACATGCATGTCTTCACGACAACACAGCACATAAAATGGGAAGGATTTCAAGGAGAGAGTGCCAAGTACTGAGACCTAATTTTATTTATTTATTTCACCCTAGAGTGGCTATCCAGTTGGTTCTGATCCAAGAGAGAAATATCTACAATAAGCCACCCCCCCCCCCCCCAAAAAAAAATATTTACAAAAAAAGAAATAATTTGGAATCTCCTCAGAGCAACAAACTTGGCCTCGATCATCTGTTAGGCACTGTCAACTGTTTTTATCCACTAGAACTGTGGACAATTTTTAAAAAAATGTTACACAAAAAAGTCTTTCATGATTTGTAAGCGTATACCAGTCGTGTATGTGACAAATCGCTGCCATTAGCTGCTACTTTCGCATAGTTTACCCATTACTAGCTGTGATTTCCATGCTGATTCACCACTCACTCTCCCCTTCATCTGACAGCTCTTTGGCTTTTTCATGTCTTGTTTGTATCATATTTGTCAAATGCTATTCACTACAGTTGCTCAGGGTCATACAAAGTACCACGGCAAAATGTGAAGCAGCCCCTGCCTTCACATTTAACTACACAGTCAGAAAAGCTGATGCAACAGCCATGCCTTCTGTTTTTCTCGGTCTTCCTCCAAGCTGGCAAACTGGCAGCCGCCCGGATGGTCTTATCGTTCATTAAGACTTGGACATGCTTTCAGCTTTGCACCATCTCACAGTCCTTTTTTTTTTCTGCTGGTCTACTAAGATCTTAAATGTGAGAAAAGGCTCAAAATATTCCACTTTAAACCATTTGTGCCACAGACACTAAGAGTGGAGGCTCCGCTTTTGATTTCATAATAGAAAAAGAAAACATCTTCATGGTGCCCATTAAAGATTAAAAAACACACACAAACACAATTATTGTGGGATGTCATTTTTTTCCCTTTGTGTTAACTTTGCTCCAGAGTTTAGGAAGAGTGCTCAGCATACAAATCAGCACGGAGGCTGCGGAGACAGAACACTTATATGTTTAGCTTTGTTCTACCACAGCATTCCCCCATGTCAAAGCCCTTACCATAAAATGTCAGAGCAAAGGGATGGAGGATTGAACTGTGTTGGCTTTGGACACAGAACCTGCGGTCGACAGCTGCTGAACTGGCATTAAATGGTATTAGAGTCTTTGTCAGCAAAAGGAAATGTGGTATTCTTCCTGGGAAATGGGTTCAACACTGTATTTTTCAATGGACAAATACAGAATCAGCACAACCTGGAGCACCACTTCACCACCAGTTTTGTTAGAGCTTATTTCCGACATGTCTTTAAAGCCATTTTACAAGAAAAAACTAAGGCAAAAGCAAACAGCTTTGTTGAACCAATGTTGGCAAAACTGGATCCCATGAAATAAAAAAAAAATGCAGACTAGTAACATGAAAGTAAACCCTTTGCCTAAAACCAAATTAACCCAAGCACTCCGTACACTGTAGTAAAAGCAATATGATGCTTTACATCATGCAATGGATCATACCTTTATACCCCAGGCTGTTGCCTTGTTCAAGTTCTGGTTCAGATGCAGGTGACTGGGTGATGACCTCATGGTTTCTTCTGTGTTTGTCTGTATTTGTTTGTACAGGAAAAACAACAGCAAGTTAAAAAAATATACAGTATTATATATTTATTATATTTAGGCAGGAAGTAAGCAAATTTTATTTATATTGCACATTTTTAACCAAAGTGCTTTACACTAAAATAAAATAGAATAAACAGGTTCCTCGAAAAAAAGTGGTGCCACTTGCATTCACAGTGTTTACATGAAATAACTTAACAGCAAACAATCGTCCAATCACAGTTCCAGAAATCATCAGTTTCCAAAAGCTTGATAGAAAATGTACGACTTCAGCTTAGATTTAAAAACAGTTACAGCTGATGCTTGTCTGAGGTCACTTGCGAGGTCATTGCAAAGGTTTGGTGCAACAACAGCGAAGGTACGAGTCCCTTTTGAAATAAGGGTGTGATGATGAGGAGTGACTTAGACACAGTATATGGACGCAGCATGTCTACCACATGTGCAGGTACAAGATGATTTAAGTCCTTAAAGAGAATCATTGCCACTTAATCCTGGCTCCCTGTACATTGCAGGGATCGTCTTCCTGACCTAAGCTAACTAAATGGAAAATTGCTGCAGAATGGGTATGCACAACGTGAGATAGCTCATATTAAAAACTGCATAAATAAATTTTAATCATCTCTCAGTATCTTCAAAATGTATTTTGCAACAAAGCAGTTTTGTGAACTTCATTTGGCATTTTAGGAAAGGACTTCATTGTATTCAGATGATGACTTGGCTAGTTGAAGTTAATAAATAGATTAAGTTAAAGAGATATTTCCCAGTAGATAAATATATTTTGCTTTGGAAGCACATTTTATAGATGCCAGCCCTCATGAAGTGCATTCAAACTTAATCTGGTTGTACCTCAGTCACAAGAGGAATGTGATCTGTTGTGTGTAAGCAGAAAATAAATGTAGTGCAACATTAATTTGGACATGTGAAATTTAGCTTAGTGTCCACTAAAAGCTTTGTAAAGTTTTCTGAAATTTTTATATTTACTATGATCATAAAAAGAAAGATGCAATATAAATTCATTGTGTTTGCATTAATGTGAGCACTCTGTCCATACATCAACTGCTCACATAGATCAACCTCGAAGTTTTTATTAATTTCCCACCAGATTGAGACAATGGTTGGGTGTGTGGTGTGGGTATGATGTGCTGTGTACCACCAGAGGGCGCCACTACCCAATCAATACAGCAGAGTTAAGCCCCAGGAGATGCAGCAGAGGCACAGTGTTTGGGCTTTTTTAGTCACTGTCCCTTGAATATTTAAGTTTTGAAAGTAATACTTAGAAATGTCAACATGTCAGATGTGCTCAAACAAAAAATGTGTTTGCATTTTTGACAAGGTACGGGTTTGTCACTGGAAACCTAAAAAGAAATCAACAGAAATGAATTAAATTAGCAAAGTTGGCGCACATCAAGCAAAATTACCGACTAATTAAAATCTGTTATACCTGAAATAATTGCAGGTTGAAGAAAATCTCACTCAAAGACAACTCAGAGTCAATGCAATTATAATCAGTGTCGGCAATTGCAACAAATGTTTGCACGCACAAAGCAGCAGTGTGTGTACACTAATGGAGAGTATGCATTTCACTCCCACTGTGCTTATAAAAGAGAAAAAAAAAAGCCTGCTTCCATGTTTTCAGACACAACAGGAGAACATAAATGCACCTAAAGGAGGTGAAGTTCAAGATAGTACTCAAGACAGTCAATCAAAAGAGTACTTTCTTATACAGTATATTACTCTTCATCATTCTTACATCCACATATGAGATTCTCACCTGATAAAAAGTCCATGGCACAGCCCTGCTGCAGGTGGTTCATACAAAGCAGGCCGATGAGAATGAATATTTGAATAACCAGCATAGTCCCAAAAGGCGAAGTGGATCTTCAGGAAGTCCTCAAAAAAGAAGCTAGAACAAAGAGACAGGGGGGAAGCACTGTTACTACATTGCATATACTGAGCCAAATTTGGGACATATTTCAAAAATAAATGGCTCGATACACATTTCATGTGCATATTACTGCTATTTTCACTGCACTAAACATTTCATCAAATTGCTACCACAGATATTCTGATTACAGTTCCAAAGTGAAATCATTCATGGTCCACCATCTACCCTGCTGGCTAGTTTGTGCAGGCATGTCTTTGTGTAAAATTCTACAATAAAGAAAAGAGGCAGACAGATGGACTTTCCTCTGAAATGCATCCAGAATACAAACTTTGGGTCTGCCTGTTTCAGTCTGATCCAGTCCAACCTTAGCAAGTGAATGCAGATTGCTGTGGAGTCTGTGCTGAGTTTCCTTTCAACCCCCCAACACACAAGTGAGCCTCTAAATCTTAAAGATGCTTTCTACGTGTTTTGTGAAAAACTGAGTAGGAGTAAGCTTTGTGCTGAAGTGCTCCATCAAAATTTCATGCGCTCATACATATTCCAAGTCAAACACTGTAGAAATATGGTCACGTTTACCTGCTGCATAGCCCATCCTAATGCTGCAAACACACAGTTTCACACACAAAGCGAGATGAAACAAACCATTACTCTCAAGTGAGTATGGCGATGAGACACAATGACAGTTCCAGGCAAGGGAGAAAAAGAGAAATCAGTTCTACTGATCAGCCATCTGCGGTACAAACGCCACTGCAACTCTTCCTAGCTGTCTGATGGACAGCCAGATTCCTGGGAAGTCTTGGCATCCTGTGGCCATCGGCTCCATGCATCACTTTAATTGTTCTGAGAATTACACACCAACAGCCAGCGCTATAACCGTGCCAAAACTTGAATCAAACATGAATATTCTATGCACATAGAAATGAAATGGTATGATTTTTCCTTTTGTCTGATGGTGGAGATTTACAGTAATGTACACAATTATGCTTCTGGGTTTGTCTGGTTTTTTTGGGGTGGGGGGTGGTCATTTTCACAAAGTGCGAGTGGTGGAGATTCATGAAAACACAATTTACAATTTGACTTCTATAATTTAGATATCTACAAGTGACTTTGTTTTTCTTAGAACCTAGAAAACCAAAACAAGATGCATTATTTTGTTTCTGTACCAGTCAACCTGCAGATTTGACAGCTGGAATATATAAAGGTATGTGAGTTCATTAAACAGACCAAAATATTTCAATGACTCACAGACTGTATAGAGAATCTTGCCTGTTAAAAGGTTTGCAGAGACATTCATGGTCCCCAGAGCATGAATCCAAATGCATTTGGTAATTTGGTAACTTTTTTTCTGGTACCACAATGATGTTGGCATTTTTGATCTCACAGAAAAAAAAATCAGCTGGGCCACCATGTGCCTTTTCTACAGATGAACAGTGGATCAGCTTAACTGACATTTCATCAGTGGCAGGTGGAATTTCTCACTATGACAGGAATGGCACAGCATTCGGCGTAGATGTTCACGCAGTCAGAGGATCCTGTGACTTTTCCCTTTAGATTCATGATGTTGTTGAGATCTGTGATTCTTAAATGCTCCAACAACAGTTGGTGATACCTTAGGCCCTCATCTAGCACCCAACACCATGGAGTAAAAATTTGCTTAACACACTAATTTATTTATTGACCGAAGGCTTGCAAATGAGACCTGCGTAAGGCTCAGCTCTGCAGTGTTTAACACTAATTTGCAGGTTAAACTAAGATTGTGAAACGTGTAAACAATAATGATGTAATTTAAAATGTCTCTGTTCCAATGAGCTGTGTCAAAAACTACTAGTTTTATGTACTCTTTTTTCTGGTTAGTAGTTCTTCATAGAGTCTTGCAAGACACTGTGGGCTTAGCATATTTGTAGGCACTTCAAAACTATCCCGCTGTGATGGGATCAGTGTTTACAATATTGTGCAAATCTAGTAAAGATGCTGATGTTTCAAAAACCATGAGCCAGAAATAATAATATTTGATAGAAATACAATCTGAACTATGAATACCATTCATATTGAAATCTACTGCAAACATAATGAGCACGGAAGGATTTTTGCAGTGTGCTGAATATTAAATGTGGGTAGTAATAATAACATTGCACTGTTTAGTTTTATCTAACATCTGTTGGAGAATGCTGAGGGGAATGGTAGAAAGTGGGTGTATAAATCAAAATGTAATTTTAAAATATGCCGACAGAAGAAAAATATAAATCAAACAGAAAAGGCGTATAAGGGTATGCATAATATGCTAATTACTTCATAGGGGGGAAAAAAGAACGTCACACCAACAAATCTACAATAAAAGCCACATCAAAGAGTAAGAGTAGAGCAGTTGCATTAGGTAAAAATATCTGTTATCAGCATTATAGTGCAGTTCTATTGCATCAAGAAGCATTTCCATGGGATGCTGTTTTCCTCTCTGGACGCAGGTCCACTCACAGCCAACACTTGCAGAGCTGCCCTTGCTGAAAGACAGTATCTATTAGACTCATCTGCACAGGCTTTGAGTTAATGGGAAGAGAGGGCCGTCCACAGGAGATGGAACCGCTGATGTCCCCTTCCGTTTTCTGTCTATTGGGAAATAATCACAGCTCACCATCTAACATATTGTCAATAAGATGCTGCAGACTAGAACTCCCCCTATACCAGAGCAGAGAGATCGAATACAGTAGAGTGCACTGGACCGTGAACAGAATCACTTTTCAGCACCCCCACATACACACGTGCTCCCATCTTTTCAACCTCCAAAATTTAATCCCGTGTACTCGTGGAGACAGATACGTGCTATGCAATATGCTGCCAAGTGTAGCATGTCAAAAGGCGCAGCGAAGACACTTAGATACATAACAAGTCTGTCAAGATGCATATTTACCATGGATACAAATTGCAAGGAAAGCAGACATATTCAATGCACCTTGCAGGAATATGATTAATAAGTGCTTGAGGTATATACATATTTTATGACAATCAATGTAATATTGCATGTTTTAACACCAAGCATATTTAAATTTAAGTACATACTGTGCACAAATTGTAATGGTTGATCAGTACTTCTCTACTACAACAGCTCCAGGGTGATAGCTGAAAGCAGGGGGCACCACCAGGAAGTATGATTCACTGACAGTTTTGGAGCCTAAATCAAGGCCACAGTGGGTGGTATGTAAAGAAAGGGGCTCGCGCTATTGAGAAAGGCAGGCTCAGACATTTGATGTACACACAACACACATCCCACCCGCATATATTACTGTCACTCAGGTAAAGTCATATATCACATACTTTTACATTATACAAGGCTTGCTGTCTTCTTGTGGAAAAACTAAGAAGTTCTGGGGAGTTCTTATCAACACCTGGCAGTTTTCTGTGACATATTGCTGCGTCTTTTGGGGAAATGGATGGTAGGGAGACAAACACAAGCTTTCATCACTGCCACTATAATGCATTAAGGGAGCTATCAGAGCAAGACAAAGGATATTAAAAGTATGAGAGGATATGTCTAGAGCTCCGCCAGGGTTCATAGTAACAAGTCATAGTCAGCTGAGTAGGCACTGTGGAGCAAGAGCACAAGAAAGATGGATAACCGATGATCCCACAGAGCAGCCACAGAGGGCGTGACCCCAGACGATGAATGGACCTGCATGTCAGGATCAGGAGTTTTCCTAGTTGAAGATGCTGCTGGCTTCTATTTGCAAATAATTAGGGGAATGCACAGTATTTTTGTGTTTTTGTATTTATGGCAGTAAACATGTAATTAAGAATTTCGATTTTATCAAGAAAACAGCAAATAGATCACAACACAAATCACAGCACAGCAGTAAGTCTGCTGCAGCAAACTATTGCATTATCTGTACTTGATACACAAGCTTGATGCACAAGCACAGCCTGAGGCATTGTCAGATCAAAAGATTTCAAGGGAAATACATTAATCCCACTCAGTGTGACAACTGTTAATTTTCAATGGATAGTGATACAGCATGCTCATCATACTTCCAGACTCCTTATTTGAATTTGGCCTGGAAAGTCATTTAAAAGCAACTTCAGGGTTTTTTTTTTCTTTCTGAGTTAATCCAGACAAATAATCTAAAACTACCAGATGAAGAGTTGTGAGTTTGAATTATTTTGAATGTAATTCTAGCATCGTTAAACTGCACGTATTCATAGCCAAATCAATCCAGAACCACCCATGGATGTTCAGAACTAAAAGCCAGTGTACCGGTTTCTCATTTCAGTTTAATGCATACATGGTTTGTTTTGTTTTGACAGCATTTGCATTAATTAGGATTATAGTATAGACTAGCTATTATTTAACATTTGAACACTAAGTAAAGTGCAAATTCTAGAATCCTTCTATTAAAAAATGAGTTACTAATGATCAGAATAAATTAAAGAAATAAAAAGGTTCAGATTTAAAGGTACACTATAACACTGCTGCTTATATGAACAACTTTCAGCACTACAGCACGTGGACAGTGACTGTGTACGTAAGTATAAATACATAGGGATAGGATTCAGTTCCCTCTGAAGCCACCTATGCCAAAAAAAATGCACTTACAACAGTGATATCACTAAGCAATTAGTAATATGAATGAGTACAACTTTACAACTTACCCCTCCAGGTTATTCCTCAAGTATTACTGTTCCATTTTCCCTGATAAAGCCAAATCTCTGCCACTGTGTGTTGTTGAGGCATGCAAGTAGCCCACAATGAAAGCAGAAAGAGAAAGAAAAAAGAGGGAACATTGTAGACCTGTATAAAAAAAAGGTAGTGGTGGGGGTTAAAAGAAGGAGCCTATGCTGCAGGAAGAGCCTAAATAATCCATCTGTGATCTAGGAGACGCTATCAGATGGGGTGAATACAAATCACAGACCTACCTCTGCAGCAACCTAGGTCCAATATCCTCAGGGTCCTAAGGCTACACTCTAACAGTTTACTCTTACAGATGAGGACTAACACCTCACACATTCAAAGACATTAGAAAATATTAAACTTTAACAAAATACGTTTTTTGTCTTATTTTCAGGGGTTACTAAAAAAGCCAAGAAAATATATTTTTGTGTTCGGGAATACCATTGTCTTCATGTGCACTAAATTCTGACTGAATCTGCATTTTAATCATTTTAGTGCATCTGTGCTCAGCGGTACCCTGTCATTTCTTACAAAACTATTATATTGCAGCTGTTTATGTTTAGCAAAATGCTCTGTCATCATGCATGGTTTGACAGAATTTGGAAATCAGTGCATGTATATACATATATAGCGGTCCAAATAGAGCAGCAAAGTTCCAGATACCTGTGGAAATGGATAGAGAACTGCGCTGTGTTGCTGCAATAAGGGGAAACATCCTTGTTTTGTGGTTCACAATCTGCACTAAAGTATCCCACAGGGTCTATGTTTACCTGCAGCAAAATCCGCCTGCCTCTCTCGCTGGTGAGTGAAACTGAAACGCTTTTCACCCCTTTAATTTTTCTTCTTTCTCATTCCTATTCAGCTATGCACAGCGGGGGTGCTGGAACCTAGGGGTGCGCGGGTCACAAGGCAGGAAAACGCCCAATTCATCATGGAGATAACAAATACAAACATTTTCGCACCAGCAGAAATTTTAGAGGTTCTGAGTCCACCTGACTTGCATGACTATTAAGCTCTGCCCTTTTCTATTGTCTCCCATCGTGCACTTCTGTAAACATGTCACCTGTGCTCACATCAAACAATTTAAATTTACAGTAACTGAGTTTATTTTATTTTACTGAAGGCAATGACCACTGGTGAATGCATCTTCTTGTGTGAAACGATGTGTTTAACAGCTACTTAGACAACTCAATATATCATACAGGATTCAGAGCCCATCACACTTACTTTCTTTAGGCATCCTTATATTACATTTGAAGCATCTCCAGTTTAAAACGTCTTCTCCTAGGTAGCAATAAATCAGAGGAAGACCTGTGCAATGCACTGCAGATTCAAGTACACACCAGATATAATAGCAGCTTTCAACAACAGCTTTGGAGCATACCTTACTGAAAAAAAAAAAAAAAAAGATGGGGACCTGTAAATAGTCTGATGCTGCAGTGGAGGAGCATCATGGCATGTGACCCAAAACCTTTTTCTTTTCAACTGCACTCTTATCGTCAGCACTCTTATCGAAATCCTTCATCTAACTCAGCAGTGCAGTTTTGAATTAACCTCAAGTCAATATCACGGTCATCGATCTAACAGGAGCAGACCTGTGAGTGTGACATTGGAAAGATAATCAAAAGGAAACATGGCCGTATCTGGCAGGAATGCTGCTTCAGTGATTAGAATGGCCAAGCCACTTGCAGTTTGAACCTGGGGTGAAGTCAACAAAAGACAGACAGCATGAAACAGCCAATCAGAGAACAAAATAAATCTTAGGCTGCAGGCATTTTGTTATGAAGCAAATGACAGTCACATCCCCTGTTTGAGCTCCGTGTCACCTTTGTGATATGCATCATTCTTACCATTGTTTTTGATTTTACTCATTGGGATAAAGTGTTTTTACATACTGGAACCTTTCTAGACATTATCTGACAGAGCTACATGTGCAAATGTTCAATGCAGTCAGATCAGACATTAAATCCTCTTTAACGTGCCAGCTCCCTGGGACAAAGTCTGTGTGATGTCCAATTGTACCTATGCAAGAGGGAGTGCTCATCAAACCAAATCATAAACCAAATGCGGTATTTTGCAGTAATGAGTAAAGGTAACTTCAGACAAAGTCCAGACCTGACTCTCCTGACATTTTCTGGAGTTCTTGTAGTTCCACTAATAACTGAACAAAAAAAAAAATACATTACCTCATGAAACGCTGGATGAGAAAAACAGTGTTATGGAAGATATTCTGCGACTAGTAAAACTTGCATTTTCCCATTTGTGAGATCTAATTTATTTATTTAAAGCTATTATTAAATAAAGGAAACAGCTAATGCAGATGCAAATGTGATTTGCATCTGCATTGGCTGCGTGGTGGTGCATTTCATTTGCATTTGAAAACACAAATGAAACGCACCACCACATATTTCTCACAGCAAAAACTAAACCACCTAGTATAATATATCTAATATATCTCAACTATATTTAAATGCTCATTTAAATTCTAAAATTATCCAGCTCCATAAGGTTAGTCACACAGTAACAATAAAGCACTATACTTACCTTTGTGAAAGTTGGCATTAGGGCACTTGGTCTTAGCCTTATTGCCCTCTTTCATAGCTGAGTATTGTTTTTATTTTCATCATTGTGAATGTGACCCTGAGGTCTACTGATTCTACGTATCATTTATTTTCCTTGGACAACTTGTACTCATACTACACGGTGATGAGCAAATACATTTCTTCAGTAAGATCACTCACATACTTTCACATTCAGTTTAACTGTGATTTGTTCATATCAAATAATGACCAATGACTATATTAGCATACATTTAAATGGTAATATTTGAGTCCTTTTTCCTTTACCCTCTTTGGTTGGGCTGACTGACACTTTAGTATCTACACTGTCCCAAAGCCAAAAGAAAAAAAGAAGAAGCTATTTTTATGGATGGACTATTATACAAGAGCTGCATAGGGAATCTGTGAGAATGCAATCCAGGTGTCATTGCCCCTTGGTAATCTCTCTCGTCTTCAGGAATTCATTTTCTCAGCAGCTTCACTTGAAAATGACATTCTGACACCATTTACATGGAAATCACTTTGCCTCTTCATCTGTAATAGTGGTCTGTGTGCAGACAGGACCTCTCTGAGGGCTGGACTATTAATGGACATAAACAGGGAAAGAAAGAAAGAAAGAAAGAAAGAAAGAAAGAAAGAAAGAAAGAAAGAAAGAAAGAAAGA
>JAVDPK010002878.1:277810-313021 GCA_034780415.1 Cichlasoma orientale | reverse complement strand
CACACACACACACACACACACACACACACACACACACACACACACACACACACACACACACACACACACACAGCCATCTGGGAAAGGCAAATGTCAATTAAATCCAATTCATGTCAGTCAGGAATTGAAGTCATCGCATAGCGTTATTAAAACAATGATATATCCTGTATTGGAGACAAACGAGCGACACACTTCTCGTCAGATTACCCGTAAAGGTTGAAACACGTCTCCTCTAACGCCAACAAAAAACATGAAAACGTAATCATGATTGGATCGTTTGGATGAATGACATGTCAGTCCGCTGCAGTTGAACTGGATTTGCTGAGATATTGGCTCAATTATCTTGAAATATTCCAGCTGCGAGAAACAAATATTTCACTAGTTTCATGTCAGAATTATGTATGCAGAGGTTTCATCGAGTGTTCTGGGAAATGTATCTCTAGAGGGGCTGAACCTTTTGGAACTGCTGAGCCCCTACACTACCCTTATACGAATACCACTGAGGAGCAGATTCCTTTAAAACTGGAGTGTTTTTTTCTTTCCTACCAAAGACGATTTCAATCTACTTATTATGTACTTTAACTTATATAATACTACATTCAATCATATTTGCTTTGTTTTCTTAATAGATCTAATTCAAGATAAATCCGAGGCAAGTCCAAACTTTTTAATTATGCAACATTTGGCTCTTTATTCAACGGCTGGAAATGTAGTTTAGAGACAGGCTGGACTAACCAGCCCAAAACACCTCTTAGAAGCACTTAGAGTACCTTAGCTGTCACAGTTAAGACTAGTTAAGCCACTAACACATTTTTACTTGTATACCTGTTTGAATCTAAGGGCAGAATTTCCAAAATCACCCAGTAATTAAAAAGAAACACAAAGACCACATGCAAGTGTAAAAATCCTGTTATTCTGCGTAGCCTTAATGTTTCCTCCTTTCTATTCCGACCCATTTTCTGACCCCTTGAATTCTCTGATCTAAACAATATTCACTAATCACAGAACATGCAAAAATTAAACAACAATACATATTGCAGTTTGCTTTTAAATTATTTACACTTTTATATACACGTACTGTATACAAGGCACAGACAGACGCACGAAATCTTGAGTCTGGAGTTTCAGCAGAGATGTAAAAAATACTTCAGCGCTGATTGTTATCACTCCAGGTCTGTTTTTCTTTTTACTTTCTTTCTTCAGCAACAGTTTCAACTTCACAGCTGCCGTCCTGCGCTGACTTGCAGTGGGTCGTATGCAAGCTTCATGTCAATATTGTTTCTATCTTATTGATCTCAGATCAGTGTCAGGGAACTTTCTTTAGTCCTTAGTTGCTTTTCTTTTGGCCCCGCTTTGTTACAGTCCTACGCATGCAGCAGAGTATGGACACTTTCCTTATCTCTTGGCCTGCATGTGCAGCCATGTTTCGGAGCATTCTTATCTGATGATACTCGCAAACATGTCCAGCACAAACTGGCAATCTGCGCACAGCTTGAGGGATTTGTGAAATTCTTTGATGTGTAATTCAGTCAAGTGCAAGGACGGTGCTGTGTAATTTGATTTACTTTCACTTTAAAAAAAAAAAAAAAGCTCTTCAGATTCAGCATGAAAAGAAGACAGAACACACACTGAGTTTAAAATATACATTACTGTGCAAAAGACTTGAGCCACCCCTCGCTTCTGGAGATTTTGCTAGGAAAATGGGAAATAGTTGTAGTGATTTATTGAAACATGTGCAAACATAAATGGGAATACAGTATATAAGGTTTGTACAATTGCAGCAAACTTGAAAGTCAATATTTGGTGTGACCACCTTTATTCTTCAGCACAGCCTGAACTCTCTGAGGCAGCTTTCTTGTCATTTCTTTAAGTATCCTTCAGGAATAGTTCTCCAGGCTTCATTAAGGACGTTCAAAGCACTTCTTTGGATGTTGGCTGCCTTTTGTCAACATGATCCCACACTGCTTCAATAATGTTGAGGTCCAGGCTCTGGGGAGGCCAATCCATGACTGATTGTGTTCCACTTTGTGTTTTTCTATCCAGGTATGTTTTTGCTGCATTGGCAGTGTGTTTGGGATCATTGTCATGCTGAAAAATGAAACCAACCTTGACAGAGCCTCCACCATGCTTTACAGATGGCAGATAGCTGTCTGCTGACGCCGTCCGTACATACTGATGAAAATTTGAACCAAAATGTTCAAATTTGGATTCATCACTCTGTAAAATCTGTTGCCACTGATTTTCAGTCCAGTTCTTGTGTAATGTGGCATACCTCAGCCTTTCCTCCCTGTTTCCCTTAATTAAGAATGGCTTCTTGACAGCCACTCTTCCACTGAGACCATTTCAGGACTTTCAGATACTGCTCATCTGCTGGAGATAATTTTTCGAATGCTCTCATCTTTCACTTGTCCAGTTTCCTCAAAATTTAT
This sequence comes from Cichlasoma orientale, assembly GCA_034780415.1. Lineage (NCBI taxonomy): Eukaryota > Metazoa > Chordata > Actinopteri > Cichliformes > Cichlidae > Cichlasoma > Cichlasoma orientale. Next base: position 310,592 of record JAVDPK010002878.1, on the reverse strand, counting down.
ACATCACTTTTGTGCTCTAATTGAGCACTCAGCTGAGCTCTGAACTGTTGCTCAAGTCCACTTTGAAAATTACAAGAAAGTTTTGCTCATTGGAAGCAAAATATAAAGAAATGAGGGGTGGCTACAGACTTTTGCACAGTACTGCACATAAATACAAAGCACATTATATTTGCACATAACATACAAAATTGGCAGTTTTTATATTTGACCAAACTTCTACTTTAAGAGACAGTTACACGTTAAAAGCCGTACGATGGATGTTCTTCACCGTTTTTGCTCGGCACTGGTTTGTGGTCTGTGTGCAGAATTTTCTAGACTCACCAGCGCAAAGCAGAAAATAACAGTGGCAGCCTAAATGAGTGCGTGGCAGCAGACCCTCGTCACAGGTCCCACAGAGCCGCCTCTGGCCTTGATCAGCCAAAGTCAAAGTGATAAGTCAGCTTTCTGTCTCCTGGTGCAATTTTATCTGCATTTTTTCCATATATCTTTTTCACAGTAATATGGTTTTTTAATTAATCTGGGTGTGTTTTGATTTGATGCTAAAATATGACAAAAAAACCTTTTTTTTTTTTTTTTTTTTTTTGCAGTCTTCTTTTTAATGTGTGAAATCAGGAGGAGGTTTTCAGACATTCCCAAGGCTGGAAGAATGACAGCTCGCCTGGTGATTGTCTGGATCTGGAGTTTGAGCAGAGGAGAGAGAGAAAAACACAGCAGGCCAAAGATCAGCAAAGGGGTTGGGGTGGGGGAGCCTTCAAAACGCAGATTTTTTATTAGATGGGAAAAATCTCGCTTTTGCTTTTTAAAAAAAAATCACAGTGAATATAAACACTTAGGACACATTTAACTTGCAGAAAGGTTAAGCATTACTCCTTTGAGATAAAATACCAGATGAATTCTAGGAAAAAAAGTGCAGCTACAGTCATGTGAATGTCATTTTTTTTCTTTGGTGACTGTTTGCCTTAGCGGACAGTCTACTGTGGAAAAATGAACCCAGCAAAGTTAAAGACACGTTCAGCTTGAATCTAATCGTCTCTGGCCAAAATATTTCACATGCTTGGAGAAATATACAAGGAATTTCCTCGTAGGCAAACACAGCTGCCCAGAGCTCTTTTGTGGGGTCTGCTTAAATAGTCATATTTCTATTTTTCTGGTCTAACTTGTTAAGTGAAAACTATGAGTTGGCGTATATTTATTTAGAAGCCTTTTAAGGAACACTTCATCCGACCACAAAACTACGTCCTTGAACAGACCCGCAGCTCTGTGTCTTACCATCGAAGGCCACTGAACAAACAGCCGGCGCGTTCCAGTTGATTATTTGTTTCCAGTGGCTTATTGCAAAAAAAAAAAAAAAAAAAATCTTTGTCACATAATTCTTTAAAGATGCAGAACGCTCCTTTGTAAGCCGAGCGCAGCTGCCATCAGTTGAAATCGCTGCATGGACGCATGTTTATTGAGAACAGTCCAAATAGTTTACATTGTCTCTTATCGAAATATGGCATGCACATTTCACAAACGCTCTCATAAACTGTTCTCTGCCACTTGTGTTCCCTCGTGAATTGTTGTTCTTATCTTTCTGACACCATGCCCCTGAAACAAACAGACCATGGCACAATAAGAATTAAAAAAAAAAGAAAGAAAGAAAGAAAGGAAACAAAATGTGATCTGTGTGTGCCCCTGAAAACCGTTTGTGTGTGTGTGTGTGTGTGTGTGTGTGTGTGTGTGTGTGTGTGTGTGTGTGTGTGTGTGTGTGTGTGTGTGTGTATGGAAGTTTGTCTGTGTACAGTACAGTTGCTTGGTGTTTTGGTGTGTGCATGCTTCTGAGTATGTCTTGTTGTGTACTGTACACCAGCCCTTGCAGGTAGGAATGGAAAAGCTTAGCCTTCTGATGCTGATGACAACGTGACAGGTCAAAATGGAGTTTATTTTTCCAGTCTTTTATTGTAAACACAGCTCGGGACTACAAAGCATGTTTAATGGTCATGCTTAGAAAGTGGAAACGCAGGTGGACACCTCAAAGAAAAACGAGGGAGGGGGGCAAAGTTTGAAAAGGTTCTGCCCTGTCAAACAGCTGCAAGTCAGCTCCTCATTGAACTGAGACTTCAGTGCTTTTGGCAGACGCCAGGCTACAGCAGCAGTGATTGGGTTTCAGCTTATTGGGCAATTCTCTGCGAGGTGGAGTATACACACACATCGTAAAACTTTTCCTTTAAACACCTTTTATAGGGCTTCTCTTCTAACAGAGCGGTTGAAGTCTTTTTGTGTGTAAAACTGAGCTAATTTATTCTCAGGTTCCTTCTCTTTCTTGGAACTACAACGCAGTAGCTTGTCCTAAGCACCTTCCCTACTTCAGGTGGCTGTCCCTCTGTTTAAACCATTAGTCTAGAAATCTGGTAGGGCGCAAAATGTGGAGGGGGGGGAGTCAATTATTGTCTGCGTATGCCGACATATGCAGACAATAATGGAGTGAATTTATATAGCTCTTTCCAAGTTCTTGACATTGTAAAATGAAGGAGAACTCACACGTGGGAAGCTCGGCACAAAGCGGCTTAGTTGGCTTATAGAGCTGGATGTATGGTGCTGTTTGATCCCACAAAGACTCACACTGAAATCTGGAAATCATAAATATTTTAAAGCTGTCACAGTGCAGGTCTCTGTGCCGCAAAGAGCTGAGATTTATTTTTGAGCACAGTAGGAAACTATAGTTTTAAGCTGACTTGTAATACGGAGAAAAAAATCGGCTTCTTGTCCCTCTGAACCGCTTAAGTGAACCGCACTAACTTTACTTTCACAGTTTACAACGACACAGTAGTCAAGGTGTTACCTGTGCCTGACCCGACTGACCTGCCTGGCTGTAATATGATGAGGCAGCACGCCGTTCACCTCTCATTGCTTGTTGGGCAATCTGGCCAGAAAAGAGACGCGGCCACTCAGGCATCAAACAGCGTCTTAAATAACAAGCCGAGCGAGGGGGGAAAAAAATTGCTTGCATTTAGAAAGCCCTGAGAGGTCAATCAGTCAGGGAAGAAGCAGGGGAAAATTTGGAGGAGGACCAGTCGGCGTGTTTGTTTTCAGTCAACGTGTTTGAGTTTGGAAAGCGCTCTTAAAATTCCTCATCTCCACTGCGATGACAAAAAGCACCTGAAGCTGTTTCTGCTCCATCTTCAAGGGATCTAAAATATGTTTCCTGACATATTTATGTCTCGCGCCTGTTTGACAGCACAGCGCACTACATCATGCAGGCCCCGTTAGCAGCATGGGCACACTTAGTTGGGTTAACATTTTTTGGGTCCGACTGAAATATTTTATTGGAGAGATTCCCATGAAAATTTATGTAACAGACATGTTATATTTCCCAGAGGATAAAGCCTACAGATGTGAGTGATCTCATGAGCCTCCATCTAGCAGACGTAGGTTGAAGTAAGTGGTTCTGAGTGAAATATTTTGATAGCTATTCGATGGCTTGTCATGACACATGTCTCTAGACACATTTATTCCAACAGGATGATTTTATTTTTGACTTTGGTGAATCCCTGATGTTTGATCTGCAATTTTTGGTTCGAAGTGTTATTTGTCCAGTTTTTCTGACTTTGGGAAACATTTGACCTACAAATTATCGGTATGGTGTCAAATGAGTTTAAATTCCTGCCACTTATGGATATTTCATCTGTTGTAAATTTCAAGCTGCTGGATTTTGTTGACATTCCACGGTCTCTGGTTGCTACAGCAGTGCTTATCTCTTCCTGTGTAGATGCCCCTAAACTGCCAGTTACAAATCAATGGGTCACAAGTGAATAGCTTCATACACAGATGGGGATTTAGTCTGGTCACCTAATAGCTTCAAAATGCAACATATGACTCTTACAAAAACTGAGCTATAGCGTCTGAGAACTTCAGTTGTTTCAAAATTATAAGAAGCTAAAAGAATTCTTCCCAAAAAGCTACTGAACAGAAAAACTACAGAACTGTGCAAAAGACTTGAGCCACCCCTCATTTCTTTGCATTTTGCTTCCAAATCCAGAATTTCTTTTAATGCTTTAAAAAGCAGTCTTGAGTAATAGTTCTCCAAGCTTTCTGAGGGTCTTTCAAAGTTTTTGGTTTCACTTTGGTTGTTTTTTTGTTTTAGTTTTTTTAAATTGTGCAGTCTTTTTTTTCAGAAGAATGTATGAATCATTCATGTATAAAAAAGGCACCTGACTCAAGAGATGAATCAGTGTGTATCTACACGTAAAAGACAACTTGGCAAAGAACAAATTTTAAATTGTATCTCTAGGCACTTTGTTATGAGCAGCCTGTCTCATATAGTTGATAATTGCAGTATCCCTTCATTTTTAAGGACGGGAAACGGGGAGAAAAGGCTGAGATACGCCAAATTACACAAGAACTGGACTGAAAATCAGTGGCAACGGGTTTTATGGAGTGATGAATCCAAATTTAAAATTTTTGGTCCAAATTGCCATCAATAAGTATGGAGGAGAGAGGAGAGAGCAACAACATCGAGTGTCTACGTCCATCTGTAAAACACGGTGGAGGCTCTGTCATGGTTTGGTGTTGGAGATCTTGTCAAAATTGATGGAATTACGAACACAGCAAAATACCATCAGATTCTGATCCACCGTGCAATACCATCTGGAAAGCATCATTTTTCAGCATGACAATGATCCCAAACACACTGCCAATACAATAAAAACATACCTGGATAGAAAAACACACAATGGAACAGTAAAGACTGGCCTCTCCAGAGCCTGGACCTCAACATTATTGAAGCAGTGTGGGATAATTCTGACAGAAAACAGAACCAAAGGCAGCCAACATCCAAAGAAGAGCTTTGAATGTTCTTCAAGAAGCCTGGAGAACTATACCTTAATTAAAGAAATTTAAAGAAAGCTGAAAGTTGAGAGAGTTCAGGCTGTGTTGAAGAATAAAGGCGGTCACACCAAATGCTGACTTTAAAGCTCTTTCAAACTCAACTCTGTACTGTAGTTCCATGTGTGTTTGCATGTTTCAATAAATCGCTGCACCTATTTCCCATGTATGCCAAGCAAAATATAAAGAAATGAGTGGTGGCTCAAGACATTTGCACAGTACTGTAACTTGGAACAGAAACCCGTGTTTTGTAGCGCTATAAAAGGTCGATGGAAACGGCAAACAAAAAACATGCTTTTGAGTGTTTCGTATCGGTCACGACCCAGGCAAACTACAAACATTAAAAGCCTTTTCCCAAACTAGTGTGATTAGCACATGCTCTCAGGTACTTTCCTTACCCATGGTCAGGCGTTTTTAGAGGCGGGTAAATAGAAAGCAGATGCTGGCTCGTACACAGGAAGCCTTTTAAAGGTTTGGATCTAACTCTGTGTGACACACTGTGTCGATGCAGAGGGCCAGATGGGACGGCCGTGTGTTTTTGTTCAGGGAATGATAGGAGGTGTTGTTGGTGACATTGCGTATATCGTCACCCGTGTCCAATATAAGTATGAAGTTTTTGATGAGAGCTTTCTGCCGCAAACAAGCCGTGACCAGAACCAAGGTCACCGCACCAAAGGAAAGCTTGAATGACTGGTTCTGCTGGGAGGAAGGATTACTGTGGTTATACTTTCAAGTTAAATATTAAAACATGCACGCAAGGTTTTAATAGTTTATTAAACGTATTATCCAGGGGATTACTCCGTCGAGGATCGTGCCATTTCATTTTTTGGGTGGGCTACACTGTGTGTGAATGTGTATGCATAATATCTACATCTGTGTCGTCTTTTGTTGTCTATGAAGGCGTCTTTGCCACTGCAACAGTGCGCATTTGACTTTGCTTTTCATGTTCCTTTTTCATTAGTGAGGCGGTCGCATTACAGTTTGGTGTGTACTACATTGGCAACAGAGATCTGTGTTATCATCAGAGATACAGATTGTTCTCATTTAACTTTGCATGGGAGAAGCTTGGCAGAAAGCAGTGGAGGCCTCTTCAAACAAAAAGGTCGTTTAATACAATGCAATTGGAAACATTTGACAAAAGACCTGCATGTAAGTGAAGAGTTGGTCGATAATGTAATATATTTTTTGTCACATTTGAGTACTTTGTCCTAGTATACGGATGTTAGTCCACTTTGAAGATCTTCCTCTTGATCTAATTCCAGAAACGGTTATTTTGGAATATTTTTTAATCAGCCTTTGAATCGTGGATGACTGAAAACATGTGTCTTCCAGAATGTTCCGATAATTTTATTCTTCTAATAATCAGTGACAGCTGCCTCATTGTGACTCTTGCCAGATTGAAGCTTTTTTCTTTTTAAAAAAAAAAGAAAAAAAAGAAAACATGTTGAAAGAAAGATTAGTGAAGATTAATGAAGTTATAGCTGTCCAAAAATCACTATAAAACAAGAACATGCCAACAATCTATCCACAGAGGAAATGGAAAGTACACAGGAATTAGCTAATGGTCTGAATTTGACAGTTGCACTCACTATGGTGGCTTGATTTCTAAGTTATGAAGTGTGTAACTGCAACGTCTCTGTTTCAAATTCAGACAAGACTGTCACTCTTCCCACATTTTCTGTCCTTCTCTACAGGCTGCTGCTGTGTCAAATTTAGGCAAAAACGCCCCAGTAAACACCAATAACCAACAGCTAAGTATGTCCAGGCATTCTTATTGTGTCTATTTATGCTCTGATATGCTTACATATTCTTACTGGCTCTAATTATTATATTCATTGAACCACTGCAACGGAACTTTAAAGTAAAAGTTTGAAGAAGCACTGGCAGAATTTCTTAAAAATGGATGGCCAAAAAATTATGGAGTGGAGGCCAGGATACCCTTACACTGAGTCACTTTTATGAGTATCAGTTCCAAGTAATGCTAGTCCAATTTCTATATTTTCTTTGTCCTTAATTTTCATGATAAATACTCACATCCACCCAACTTCGTATGAGAGGCTTTCCGTCCAAAAAACTGTCACAATTCTCACATTTCAAGCTTCTGAGAACTCCGTAAAGTTCCGAGGGGTCATTTCAATTTTTCCACTTTCTCATTATTATTCTTTTCCGCTATATGTAACCATGATGTTTCAGTTCAGTTTTATTTATATTGCGCAAGTTCACATCAGCAATTGCCTTAAGGCGCTTTATACTGTAAGGTAAAGATCAAATAATGTTGAGAGAACTCCAGTGATCACACGGTCTGCTATGAGCAGGAAGGAAGGAAGAACTCTGTTTTACCAGTAAGAAACCTCCAGCATAACCAGGTTCAAGGAGAGAAGCCACATGCTGTGATAGTTTTGGGAGTGAGGAGAAAGGGAAGAAAAAAAAAGAAGAACACAGAGAAACCATAAATGTCAAAAAGGACAAAATAGAATCCACGGGAGCGAGTGGACATCCAATAGTGACATGAAGGATTATAAATTAAAATTACAAATAGTACACCTTAACTTTCTGCACATTTACTAGACTTTGAGGATACTCGAAAAGAACTTATAACTGTTCTTGCCTCTGCATGAGTTAAAACCTGTCCAGTGTTCAAATATAATGATCCACATCATTTGCACCAAAAAGAAAAAAATATATATTATTGGACCAAAATTATTGGACAGCAATTTTGTTTCTGTATCACTGCCCAAATTAAAAGACCATAACAGCCCAACACTTCTAAAGACATGTTTGCATTGAGACCAGGCTGCCATGTCACCCTGTTATTGTCACTCAGAGTTAATCTACTTTTTCACATGTGCATGCTTGGGTGCTGTGATTGCAAATGAACAGCGGGATCCTTCTGTGATTACAGTTCTGTGTGTGTAAATGTGAGAGAGTGGTTAGAGTCTTAAGTAGCCGGGGTGCGGTTTGCGGACAGCTGGCACACACTCTGTGTTCTGACTCACTGGAAGGGAAGTCCTGATGGTGGTGCTCCGAGCATTTACATCAATTTGCCGTGACATTAAAACCACTGATAGGTGAAATGACGCAATATCTGCTGGGAAACTTTGGGTCCTCGCATTCATGTGGATGTTACTTTGACACATACCACACATTGCTACAGACCAATCACACCCCACTGTATGAGGCACCAGAGTAAGCCTGACATACAACCCACAGGGCGCTGCTGCCAAGTTAATAGCACGAAGGGAACCTACACATAATTCAGCAGATGGTTTTCATTTTATGGCTGATTGGTGTATATCTCCATTTTGCTAATATTTTGGGATTGCATTTAGGGATACTAAGATGTTTTGATGTGCATGATTACACCTGCATATTGTACAGTCATGGCCTCTGGTTTTAAGATTAAGCTTCAAACTTTTCCTTTTTGATCAAGCTTGTTAGTGACCCTGAACCCTCCCTTAGTTATGCTGCAATAGGCCTAGGCTGCTGGGGGGGGGGGGGGGGTCCTGTTATGCACCGAGTATTTCTTTTTTATTCACCTCTTTTCACTCTGTTTATACGCCACTCTGCATTTAATCATTAGTTATTAATAATCTCTGTCTCTCTTCCACAGTGTGTCTTTTGTCCTGTCACCCTCCGCTCACCGCCAACTGGTAGCAGCAGATGACTGCCCCTCCCTGAGCCTGGTTCTGCCACAGCTTTCTTCCTGTTAAAAGGGAGTTTTTCCTTCCCACTGTCGCCAAGTGCTTGGGGGTCATTTTGATTGTTTGGTTTTCTTATTATTGTACAGTCTTTACCTTACAATATAAAATGCCGTGAGGTGACTGTTTGTTGTGATTTGGCGCTATATAAATAAACTTGAACTGAAAACGTTTTGAGCATGAGACAAGTACTGGTTTAGTTTTTATGATGGGAATTTGCATATACTCCAGAATGTTATGAAGAGTGATCAGGTGAATTGCAAATAATTACAAAGCTCCTCTTTGCCATGAAAATGTACCAAATCCCCTGAAAATCATTTCCACTTCATTTTAGCCCTGCCACAAATGTACCTGTTGATAGTGACACTCTTGTTAACAGAGGGGTGAGTGTTGATGGAGACAAGGCTAGCGATCACTCTGTTATGCTGACTGAGTTTCAATAGCAGACTGGATGCTTTAAAAGGAGGGTGGTTCTTGAATTCATTGTTCTTCCTCTTTTTACCATGGCTACCTGCAAGGAAACACATGCAGTCATGATTCCTTTGTATAGAAAGGGCATGCTATTGCTGTTAGTAAGATTACACCTAAATCAACCAGATCATCAAGAACTTCAAGGAGAGCGGTTCAATTGTTGTGAAGAGGGCTTCAGGGTGCCCAAGAAAGTCCAGCAAGTGCCAGGACCATCTCCTAAAGGTGATTCAGCTGCAGGATTGGGGCACCACCAGTGCAGAGCTTGCTCATGAATGGCTGAGGAAGGTGTGAGTGCATCTGCACGTGTAGTGAGGGGAAGACTTTTGGAGGATGGCCTGGTGTCAAGGTGGGCAGCTGATAGTCTGCAAAAAGTACAGGGACTGGACGGTTGAGGACTGGGGTAAAGTCATTTTCTCTGATGAAGCCCCTTTTTGATTGTTTGGGGCATCTGGAAAAATGGTTGTCTGGAGAAGAAAAGGAGAGTTCTGTGTCATGCCAACAGTAAAACATCCCGAGACCATTCATGTGTGGGGTTGACTCTCATCCAAGGAAGTGTGCTTACTCACAATTTTACCTAAGAACACAGCCATGAATAAAGAATGGTACCAAAATATCCTCCAAGAGCTACTCCTCCCAACCATCCAAAAACATGAAACATTGTGCCATAAGGCAAAAGTGATAACTAAGTGTCTCGGAGAACAAAACATTGAAAATTTGGGTCCGTGGCCAGGAAACTCAGCAGACCTTAATCCAATCAAGAACTTGTGGTCAGTCCTCAAAAGGCTGATTGACAAACAAAACCCCACAAATTCTGACAAACTCCAAGTACTGATTATGCTATTAGTCAGGATTTGGCCCAGAAGTTGATTGACAGCATGCCAGGGGGTGAAGGTGAAGTCTTGAAAAGGAAGGGCTAACACTACAAATATTGACTCTTTGCATAAACTTAATGTAATTTTCAAAAAAAGCCTTTGAAACTTATGAAATGCTTGTCATTATACTTCAGTATGCCATAGAAACATTGAGAAGATCTAAAAACACTGAAGCAACAAACTGTGTGAAAACTAGTACTTGTGTCATTCTCAAAACTTTTAGCCACAACTGTCCAGAAGACAACTGTATCTTCTGAAATGATTGTTACCTAAATATTATGCTGCATTTGACTGCAACAAAAGGTTTTCACCACTATGCAGAGCTGTGGGACTTTAAAGTGGTGGCTGACAGCGATAGACAGTACAGGGTCACTGAGTGTATCTGAGCAAAAAAAAACTGGTTCAGGCAGTACTGTCTTTGTGTTGTGCTGACAGGTGAACCGAGCAGGAGTTCACCTCTCACCTGGGGAATGATTCTTTGAACGGCTACTGCTTCACCTTTTCCAGCAGTGGAAAACAGCTACAAAAAGTGTTTGCAAAATACTGACCAACATGCACTGCGGCCAGTTTGTAGTGCAGCTGAATCTCCCAGCAATACTAATACATTTTAGAAATATGGCACCAACAGTCCTCTTTGCGAATTGCCACCTTATCATGGTGGAGGGGTTTGTGTGTCCCAGGGATCCCAGGGGCTATGATGTCTGGGGGCTTTTGCCCCCAGGTAGGGTCTCCCAAGGCAAATTGGTCCTGGGTGAGGGGCCAGACAAAGAGCGATTCAGACCACCCTTATGAGAGGAAGATCAAGGGAAGGGCCCCAACCTGGAGCTAGACCTGGGAAGGGTGATTAAAGTAGAGTGCCTAGTGGCCCGGCCTTAGCTTGTGGGGCCCAGCCGGGCTGCCCAAACAGGAGACATGAACCTGGCCTCCTGTAGACCCACCACCAGCTGGAGGCACTGTAGGGGTCAGGTGACATGTGTGCCAGGCAGCGGACCCTGACTATCAAGGCTGGTGATCTGAATCTGTGGACCCTGAGCTAGTGCGGGAGGTTGACAGATACCAGCTAGGTATAATTGGGGTGGCTGTGGCTCAGGAGGTAGAGCAGGTCACCTACTAATTGGAAGGTTGGCAGTTCGATTCCAGGCTGCATGCCAGAGTATCCTTGGGCAGGATACTGGGAGACGACAGTGAGACCCTGAGGGGTGTGACTAGGAGGAATGGCCTGCCTGATCTGAACCAGAGTGGTGTTCTGTTTTTAGACTTCTGTGCAAACCACAGTTTATCCATAATGAGCACCATGTTCAAATAAAAGAATGTCCATAAGTGCACATGGCACCAAGGTAGTTGGTGCCTGTCATGGTGGTAATCTCCAAACCAGGTGGTGGATGCTGGAGGTGAGGGGAGCTGTCAAGCTGAAGTAGTAGTAGTAGCCTGTGGGACTTTGGAGGCAGCTGATGGGTACTGGCAGGCCAAGCAGAGCACAGCTTGGGTGGTGGCTGAAGCAAAAACTCAAGTGTGGCAGGGGTTCTGTGAGGCCATGAAAAAGGACTTTCAGACTGCATTGAAGTGATTCTCACAAATGGTCAGACAACTCAGAAGGGGAAAGGGGTGTTCTACTCACATGGTGTATGGTGCAGGTGGGGCGCTGCTAAGGATATAGTCAGGTAGTTAAACAACTCTTTGGTGGTAGGGCCCCTGGGGTGGATGAGATTTGCCTTGAGTTCCTGAAGGCTCTGGATGTTTTAGGGCCGTCTTGGTTGACATCCCTCTGCAATATTGCACGGAGATCTGGGGCAGTACCTCTGGATTGGCAGACTGGAGAGTTCATGTCTTCCTACCATGTGAAACAAACCATTTAAGTATTCCTTAAAGAATATTTTAGTGAGTTTCCACAAAAGAGTGAAAATGCTTGCGGTTAGGAGCTGAAACAATCTCAATCAGAAGTCTGGACTGTACCTTGCATAATGAAAGCACTTTAAGTTTGGCTTACTTTGACTGTTTACTTTAGTTTTTACTCGCTATTTGGTTAGGCTGTAAACCTAACCAGACAGCATTGGATTAAAGTACCCTCTTTTATAAGGTTCAACACATCTTAGAACATCAATTTTCTTGGTTAATCATGCATAGAATTCCAACTGAAGGGCTTTGACAGCATTACAGCTCAACTTTACATTGCAGCCATATGTCACAACAACAGCTATGGCCTATGGGGTATTTTTTCTGGGTAGAACAGTTATAAATTTCTTATTTAAGTATTTGTAAAAAAAAAAAATCTGCTCTAACCACAACAAGGATCAACAGATTTCGGGGACCTATGTTGCAAGAACATGACAGTAGATTAGAAAGGTGCATGTTGCTGAGGAAACAAAGCTTTCTATCTTAGTTTTCTTTTCTTTGTATTGCCGAAATGTTAAGTTGCTAATAAATATTTCTTTGAATACTGCTGCAAAAACTCATCACTCACATGCAAACTCTCAACAGCTTTTGTTGAGCAACTGGCAGACATTCGGACCTCCACACCCTTAACATTGCATTCTGTCCAATTCCAGTTGACCACAGAGAGGTCAAAGTGAGGGCGCAGAGGGCCAAAAGACACAGCCTGCTGCTTTCTCACTTATCATCTTTGCAGTACACCCAACATTTTCCGTTACGGTGCAATTTAAAGCCATTGTGTGGGAATGAGAATTTAGTGGTTGCAATAATGTCATTAGATGATTTGCAGCTCAAGTACGAGTATGGCGTAGTCCCCCCCATTCCTGCAATGTGGAACTGTTGTGCTTGGATTCACAGGGGAGCTGTTTACTGTGGCACCACTCATTCCACCCATTGTTTCTGCACTCTTAATGACAGACTCAGCCACAATGTAAAATCAAAATGGATACTCTGTGCCAATGTGATATGCATGCAAACGGCAAGTTCATGGGGCCAGAGGTGAGGCATGGGCCTCGAAGAGGATTAAACAAGTTATAAAAGCGGAGTGACTCACAGCTGGATTGATTTACAATGATTTGATACCGTATTGCATTTAACATGCCCTATAAATATTTTGAAGAGCAATTCAACTCCCCGGCTTTACACTCTTTCATTTCTGCATAAATCACAAAACATTTTCCCCCTGCTTTATTTCATTAGACGTGTGGCAACAGATGTCTACTTTCTTCCATTGAGTGATTACTATAATTAGCCGGAGCACTGATGTCTGGATTGTCCATGTAATCGGCTCTGTTCAGTCTCTGGGATATTTATAAGTGAATCAGTCAGCACATCTGCAAATTAATGAGGCTTGCTGTGCACAATTTCATGGTGTGCTCACAGATGTAGACAATCCAGATTGATTTTCGAATGAAAATTTGTCATAGATGATGATCGAGCGCTTCGCTCTGCAGCAGACATTACTGACATATCTATATATTGCTCAGAAGTGTGAGACAGGTTGTCAAACTTGGCACACGTCGTATTATTATGTTTAAAAGCTGAGCTGCTGCAGTGACAATTAATGTTTCACTCCAGCTTTCACGCTGTCACTCTACATACGGAGTAATAACTACATTTCAATCACAGTCTTATTTGCCTGTCACGCCAGGACCGAGTAATGCAGTTTGAGGTGAGACGTTCTGTGGGGACTTCCTTTATTTTAAGGCTGTTAAGAACACATGTATGACAGGTGGGTTTTCCCCGTAGGGCTAGTCAGTTACCCAGTCCAATCATGTTTTCCAGCTGCTGATGTTGCACCAAAGCTTACACAAAACAAGTGATGATGTTGTGAGACAGCTATCAGTGATCCGCTGTCCTGTCCTTCCTGGTACATCGGCGCTCAGTTTTCAATTTTTAAGACAGGCAGAGTCAATGGCAGCAGAGCTTGGGAGGAGTTGTCACAGCTAGCTAGCCAGATAAAGGCTTGTGCCACGGCTTGAATAAATAAACAAGGGAATGACTATTTCAGCACACACGGCTCGCCTAACTCTGAGTGAATTAAGAGTGCCCCAGCTCACAGTGTCGATAAGCCAAACCTCCGTTGCTCAGCCCATGCCTCTGTTTTCTTAACTAATGCTTTCCTCACTCTCTTCCCCGGCCTACTTAATCAGTTTAAGATCTGCGTTGGATCTACTAACCATTCAGGAACGAAAATGTCAAAGCAAATTATCTGAATAGCCAATTCACGAGTCCCATGTGTGTTTTGTAACCACAAAAGTGTGTAGGATATCACTGTGTGTTTACTGTAGCTTTCTTTGTGTTCATCGGCTATGCTGTCATTATATTTGCCAGCACACAAACTTGCAAGACGAGCTGATGACACACTGACTTGAACATGCAAAGTGGTCTTTTCCCTTTCTTCAGCTATAGGCATTATGCAGTTTAGTGGACTTACAGGCAGCTTCTACATTTGCTGCCAAGCTTTTAGTAACTGTCAGTGACATTACACTTTATGAGTGCATTTGGAAAGCAGGACAAGGGTTTACTTTATGAAATGATACATTGCAGAGATGTCTTTCTTGCACAATATAAATAATGATTCAAGTAATGACTACAGCAAACATCTCCTCCTCAAAATAATCCAATTAATCCGACACTTTTTGCCCCCCCCCCCCCTTTTTTTTGTGAGTCTCATTCCAAGTGGATGGTTTGCAGATGTTTCCTTGCTGAGACTCATCAGTGAACTTGACTCTTCTACCAGGGGCTTGTTTTACACTCTTTTGGTTTTTCTCTTTGTGAGATGAAACTGAATGTAGATAAAAGGAGTGTTATTCTATGATTAGAGCCCAAGCAGCTCCTTAATGACCCCCACCCCTTACCCCCACTCCCTCCTCCTTCCAGATCAGTCATCAGCCGTCTGGTCTCTCTGGCCAGTATCACGTAGACTACAGACCTCTGGTCCCCATTAGTACCCCCTACCCCCATACAGTATCTGAGTCCAGTGGTTAAAACACCCAGACGGGTTCCGTTCTGCATTAGTTTGGCCTGGTTATCTGGCTTCAGCAGTGCATTTGTGGCATTGCCCTTCAGCACTCCACGATGATTGAGCTGCACTGAGTTTCCACTCTTTTGATGTTCAGCAAGGTCTCCCGTAATGATCGTTTGAGAGTTGTTTTCTTTACCCTGAGCTAGAGGGAGACACATGTTGGTTAGTACGCCCTTATATTTACCGGAGGGTTAAATTTGTGTGTATTCCTGTGTATCTTGGTCTCATGATCCAAGACACTGAGTCAGAGGAAACAAAGCTTGGGGGAAATGAGTGTTAGTCAGATCCTGTTCCGGTTGTCGATGTTGTCACCATGACCACCAAGAAGCAAGCAGGAACATGGAAATGACTTCACCACTATTGCACAGGAGTGACCTCCACACTTGAACAGGATTTGGGCCAATCTGTAAACACACCTTCCGTATAATTTGTACTTCATTTTTCATTCATCCAGGTGTTAAATTCCATGCTGTTTGTGCTCATACAGCTACAGTAGGTCCATAAGCTTTTGGACAATGATGCCGTTTTTGAAATTTGTCTCTGTACACCACCACGGTGGATTTCAAATAATCAAAATGTGATTGAAGTGGGTGTACTCTGCCTCTTGCCCTTTGACAGCTGGGATAGGCTCCAGCCCCCCCGTGACCCTGAAAAGGATAAGTGGAAGAGGATGGATGAATGTATTTAATACATTATTGAATTGTTTGTTTTCTTATTTTATTTAATTAAGAACACATTTAATGATGCATTTAGTTATTTCTTTTTGGCATTCTTGGTGCTCCATACCAGCCCTCTCTAACTTTGAACTGGAAAAGTGGTTAGGAAAATAGATGGCTGGATGGATGGTCAAAGAAAATTCAGCAATCAATTGCAATCAATTGTTCGCTAATTTCATCAATGTCAGTGTGATTGTTGTTTAAGTGGGAAAACATCTATGTGTGCGGTATCAAGTGCTTGTAGCATTTTAATCTTCATGTTTTCTTTTCCATCTCTAACAGGAATTCTGAGGTTCCAAGAATGCTACACCCTGGTGATAGCATTGAATGCGAGGCACTTCCAGTAATAATTTTATTTTTGTTTATTTATTTTCCTTTTGCTGCTAAATGCTTCAAGAGTTAGTTGAAAATTTGCATACTGGACTTCTGACATAAAGATGAATAAAGAGCCCTTTTACTTATACTGTAATTTCACAGATCCTATGAGAGAACACGGAGTATTTATTCATGGTTTAGCTGAAATGCAAATGAGAACTAGATACTCCAATTGGTGTCCAACCACTTTTTCTGATATGCTTCCAACTGAACAAATAGGACCAGCCAGTGTTCACAAATGTGCATATTCTAATTGTTCAATTATATAACAACAGTGTCTGTGATTGTTGTGAGTACTGGCTACGTCTCTGTTGGTCAAAATAGCACAGCAACCAATCAGAAAGCTCTCGGTATCTTTTTCCATCCTTGGAAATCTGCTGAGTGACAGTGGCCATGGCAACAGCCCGGCTCTCCGTGGTTCTTTTGCACCCCTGCTGTGCAGCGTTTGATGGCAGTTAAATGTGTTGTGGAGTAATTGGGCTGTGGACCGGATGAGATATGTCCCCTAAGGTGTGACAGAATGTGAGAAATGGAGCAGGTGGTGGAAGCCCAGAGGCTCTCCCATACCCGTCGCAACATTCAGCCAATGGTTGTTTCCTTAACAGGTGTAAATCACTCCACTCTCTCATCGTGTCTGTGTGACAGCATGGGCTGTGAACACGACTGATGAAATTAAGTTATACAGTTAGATACTGGTGTTATAATATACTGTGGCACAAGACACCACAATACAGAAATGTGACAATGTACGAAATGGAAAGAAAAAATGGACCCAGTCTTAAGTCTGACCATGTATGACATATAAAATGCACTGTTTTTTTCTTGAAGACATAATAGATGACTGTTGAAATATGTGAATATTTTGTTAAAAGAATATTGATTAAGTGTTTAGGGAAGTAGTTTAAGAATTTAAGAAGAAATTAAATTCACTGTGTATAATTGAAAAGTTGGGGATGTCATCATCTATGTTTCATTAAAAGATTCTGAGAATCTGGAGAAATTGCTGCAGGTAAGAGAAAAGGCCAAAAAAAACTATTTTGAATGGCTGTGAGCTTAAGCTCTGTAGAAGTAAATCATTGCATGGGCTCAGAAACACTTCTGAATCCAGCTCTTTATTATTGCATCCAAGTTAAACTCTACTATGCAAAGGGAAAAAAAGTCTAAACAAGATTCAGAAATGCTGCTGCTTTATCTTGGCCCAGGTTCATTTAAGGTGGACTGAGGCAAAGTGGAAAACTGTCCTGGTGGTGATGAGTTAAAGTATTGTGCATCTGTGGAAACACCATTAATGCTGAATGATATTATATTGATTATGGTTTTGGAGCAACAGAGGGTGCCATCCAGGGAAGGCTTTGCTCATTGAAGACCATAGACATATGACAACCAGGGGTTAAAGTGGACCGGATTGGCATTCTGGCACCATCAATTAATTAAGTAATGAAATCAGATAGGCAGTTTAATACATAATACTATCAGTTTTTGGTGTGTACAACCCAGCATTTCCTTGAGCTGATGGCCCACTTACACCCTCGACGCGTCCTCGTTCCCTGTTCATGGGTGTGATGTGTTCATGCTGCAGATGTCAACAAAGCTGTTGCAGATTTAGCATCTAGCTGAGAGCTCTGGCTAGCAATGCAGAAAATGAGCAAGCATTAATGGAGTGATGTTTACAATTGGCAGGTAATTTCAAGTGTTTCAGACAGCTCAACAAAAATCACCAAACGCAAACTGTTATGTTTAGACCATGTGTCAGCAAGCTAAAGGTACAGAGGCTGTGTTTCCCAGGGAGAAAAATGCATTAATATGTGATAAGTTCACTCTCAAGGAGAGTAGAAAGATGTAAGAAAGAGAGGACAGGAGGGAAGATGAGAGATTATTTGTAAAGGTAAGGACTGCTTGGTGACATTGATAAACTGGACGTGTCAAGGTCGTAAATAACCACGCCCCATCTTATTTACTTAATACTGGGCAGTTTAGTGCAGGCTACACTGGTTAGTGGTGAACTTTACAGTGATGCACAGTGATGTTTTACTGATGTAGAGAAAGGTTGCTGTTGATGGTCAATGTTAGATTCTATCAAAGGTAGCAGACATCAGTTTAAATTTAAGCTGATCTGTCTGCTTGTGTCTTATTGACTTCAATTCAATCCAGCACCACAGGTCAGCTGATGACAGTCTGAATGCAAGGACCACAAATCTACTAGAGCTCACAATACAAATTTTTTACGTCTGATTTCTAAAGTTTTTTTTTCCTCATGCTGCACAGCCACACCAGATATTAGAGTTTCCCCCACCGGCCAAATCCCACTTTAACCCCCGATTAAAACAGCGTGACACCTGACAGCCACTGATAACATATGGCACAACAAAACAATAATACAAAACACAAGGAGGCCCTGAAATTTTGAGCAAATAAAATATATCAAATAAAATATATCAAACAAGAATGGGAAAACATTTTGCAAAGCTACAGCAACGGGTCTCCTCAGTTTATCATCCTTTACAGAGTGTTATTAGGAGAGGTGGTGATACAGCACAGTGGGAACATGTCCCAGCACACAAAAAAATCTAGATCTTCAGCCTGATTTTAAGCACCTCTAATACTTGTTGTCAATGCTGCCTTGGAAAGCTGAAAATAAATTGCACATTATAGATGTTGAAGGAGCAAATTATTATAACTGGCTACGTCATTACAACTTATATATGAATTAAAGTCATGAAGCAGCTCACAAGTCACTCACACCAACTTCTATGCAATGCATATGTCCAGCTTAGCAGCTCCTCCTATTCCCAAATTGCACACGTGGATCTGCATTTCCTGCATCCTGGTATGTGTGTAACTGAGTAGCATAAGCCTATCTGTGTGTGTGCAGAGACGACATCAGATGCATGCAATGTGAAAGGAATGAGCTGTCACATTACACTTGTACCAACATCCATGAACAGCTCCGAGACCACGTCAAACATGATCAGGTGTCACAGTGGCAGCAGAGCCCAGCCAGGTGCATGACATCACCCAGTATCACAGCCCAGATGGGTGATGCCAGCCGGGCTGCCATGCAACACAGCAGGAAGTGGGAGAGAAGGAGGGCAAGACCGAGACCATAGTAGAAGGCTTTTTTTCGTATTTTGTTTTTGAAGCTCAACAGAACATTTTCTGAATTTTTTTAATTTACGCATTTAATATTTCAGACTTGTTTAGTCATTCTAGTTCAGAAAAAATGTACTCGTACTCATTTCAGAGGTAAAAATGACACTTTTAATTCTCATCATGACACATCTTCATGCATTCACACTATATAACACTGAGTGTGCAGGAATACAAAGATTTTACTTGATGCCATGAACCTAAATTAATAGCCAAATGACTCAGTTCCTCTGCTTGGCAACATCAGTTTACAGAATCCAAAGCATGAAAGAAGTATGTCTATATTAACAGGGAAGTGCTGCTGCTCATTCATAAGAAAAAATTAATTTCCATAATACCTTTAAGGATAAACATAACTACCCGACTGAGTGGGATACGGCAGTGTGAAATTGTACCCTGGTTCAGGACATCTAGCCGGCATAGCAACAACACAGTGCAGTGTGCCAGTCAGAGGGATTATGTTGTTTTGAAACCACAGTTGATTGTACAGCAGATAGTGAGAGGGAGGGAGAAGACCAGATAATAGTGAGATAGCCTCCCACAAAGCTGCATAGCCAAGGGGCTGGCTACACTGGGGAGTGTGTTTGTATTTGTGTGTGTGTGGATACTTTACACAGAGAAGATTTCGTATGAGTGCACATGTGCTTACGTACGCGCTTCCATCTGTTTGTATACACACGGTAATCTGAATCGACTGCGAAACTTGAGGAGGCTCGCCCACCGCATGCTTAATTATTCAAGGTGCTTTGGCTGAAAACTCAATCACCTGGAGGATCTGTTCTGCCACCGTGCTCACCACCACTTGCTGCTGAGAGGGGAGAACAAATAGAAAGGGAGACCACTGGGCAGGAAAGGAGATACCACACTTGCTTTCTGTGGTATGTTCCCCTAAACAGTCTGAATGAATAATCCAAAGATGTTATATAATACCGAAGAAGCTATTTGTCGACCTCCAAAACCTGTCAGTTATTGGACACACTAAAAGATTGGGGTTGGGTGGGGGGTGGGGGGTGACAGCGTTCCAGTATTCTTCATTTTCTACATATTTTATTAACTTAAAATTTCCAAGTGTTTTTTTTTTCTTAAAATGGGTGTGTCCCTTATGGGTTGTATCAAAACACAAAAACGTCCAGTGTCCACATAATCCTCAACGGTTCTCCAGCAGCTGCCTTGATGTCATCCAACCTAATTTGCAGGGGAAAGATAATTGTGGGCATGTGACCATCTGGTCCCCAAAAATAGTCTTTTCCTGTCCAGTCAGAGGTCCCAATTTTGTTAACAGCATTGGGCAAAGGACACCTGGAAATTAACCCTCTCCCTAAGTATACAATGGGGCCAAAAGCCCTGGCTCTGCAGGGGAAGTCAAACCATGAAAATGGTGATTTGTGGGTGTTGTAGCAATGAAAGGCATCTTCCCAGGGAGCAGAGTCACTCTATAAGCTTCCAACTGACAGGGAATTACTTGGTTCACTAGAGCAGGATGCCGGGGTTGTTCAGTTTCCATGTGCCATCCAGGACTACAGGATCACAAAGCCTCATGAGAGCCAGAAAGACCCAGAGCTACATATTCTGGTTCCTGCCTGCCCAGCCAGCTCCCACCATGGCTTTGATGAACTTTAGTGGGGAAATGTTCCAGGAGAATTTAGGCATGCATGAGTACATGCATTTACTGTACAGAATTATCATAATATTAGCCATGCCTGACAATTTGTGGGTTTCTTTCATTTTCTAAGACTGGATCAAAGGTCAAGGACAACACTTTATAATAATTACGAGTCAGTATCCTGTCATGTGATGCCCTATTATTTTATTGGTTTCAGTGAAACAGTGCGTATGGCACAATGATGCAGTGCTCATAAGAGACATATCTTAAACCACAACCAAGTGTTTGTTGGCAAAAAATGAAACCTCATGTGTTTGAAAAGGGGCCCCTCAACCCCCGAGGTAGTAACACAAACACTGGTGAGTCTATGATTATCTGGCCAGCTTAATGAATATTTACACTCAGTAGATTCACTGCGACGCTAAAACGACAGCTGGGGCCCGGGGCCCAGGACCCAGGGCCCGCACCCCACAACTGCTCACTGGAAGGGCTGCTATTCAGCTGGATGATGAGATGGCCACTACAGCCAAGCTCACCAACTGTTGCCAGAACAGGACTAGATGGACGAGCCAGACACATGTTGAGGTAATCAATCCAATTTATATATATATATATATATATATATATATATAAATTGGTAATCTTTATCACAGCCTCAGAATTGGCCAGAATTATTTCATGTTGTCATTTAAATCTTTAATATAGAACAGCAAGCTAAGGAGCTACTTGCTTTAAGATACAAAATATATAAACAAAGTAACAGACAAACGAATAAATCAAAACATAAAAAAAAACAAGAAGAGTGCAAATTTCAGCTCACTCTCTGGGCAGTATTGACTTTTAAGGGAATAATATTGTATTTTGTATATATTCATTTTGTTTTCTTTGCTCTTTTTAACCATATTTTAAGAAATTTGTTGTGCTGTAAAAATCAGATAAGGGCAGCAACAGATGTTTACTTTGATTACACAAACATTATGTAGGATTAAGTAATGGATAATAGGTATTGATTTGTAAATAACTGGACATGAATAACTTGAGCTTATTATATAATATTATACTTTCTAACTAACTAGGCAGCTCATTCTCTTGACAGTACTTTCTTTAAAGACATAACGGATTTTGTCCTCATCTTGAAAGGAACGTAGATGTGAAATGTAAAAGTGAGATCAGAGGTTAAATGCGACATGATGTTTGAATGCAAACTACAGTGTGATATTTAGAATCCCCATATACCACCATCATGTCCTAAATGTTGCCAATACAAACAAAGGCAGGAGAATTTTAAGCAGAGTTTTAAAGATAAGAGACATTTTATGAAAGTTTGACCTTATTTACCTTGAAGAAAAAGGCCACTGGCCCAAAGTAACGTAATATTTAGAATCTACATATACTGGTATCGTTTCCTAAATGTTGCCAATACAAATAAAGGCAGGAGAATTTTTAAGCAGATTTCTAAAGATAAAAGACATTTTATGAAAGTGTGACCTTATTTACCTTGAAGAAAAGGCCAGAGGCCCAAAGTAAGGTAATATTTAGAATCCACATATACTGGTATCATTTCCTAAATGTTGCCAATACAAACAAAGGCAACAGAATTGTAGGCATAGTTTTAAAGATAAAAGACATTTTATGAGAGTTTGACCCAATGAAAGTTTAACCTTATTTAACCTTGAAGAACAGATCAGAGGCCCAAAGCAACGTGATATTTAGAATCCCCATATATCGTTCCCTATATGCCTATATAGCATTATTATCACTTTGTCCTTCAGATCAAGCTATTGACCTCGAAGAAGATAACAGATAACAGACTTTTATTGTCATGATATGTACAGTGAAATTAATCATTATACATACAATGAAATTTCGTTAAGAACAGCCATCCAAGGGGGGACGGTATGTTCCCGAGCCGCTGCCTTTACAGGCGCCGCCACTGGTCAGAGGTCAGAGGTCAAACATGACATGGTATTTTAAATCATTATATGGTACTTTCTATATGTGGACAATACACACCACACTTGTGGTGAACAGAATCATAGTTTCTAAGTTATGAGGCTTTTTGGCAATTTTCGACCAATAACCCTGGTGGATGTAAGGCAAGGTCTATGCCCCAATAGAACTCTATCAGAATGTTCCAGATTCCTGTGAATTCTGAAAGAAAGGCGAAATCTGATAAACATTCCAAACACCTAAAATAGCTAAAAAAAACAAAAAAAAAAAAAACTGCTGATGTTAGTTTAAATTTAAAGATCACAAGTAGCTCTTTTAAACTATATATGACCATTTACGATTGGTACATTGGTGCATTTCATCATCTGCCACATATACATTTTTACATATTATTTTTTTTCCTGCTTTATTGAAAGCATGTGTACGACAATGTTTTTATATTCAAACAGTAGTAGAAACCTGACACGGCCACAATATTGTATAGAGGGTTAATGGAGTGTTACACCCCTACAAAGTTTCATCAGAAGAACTTTTCAGTCTATCATGTTTATAGACACATTGACACGCATGCATACACACACGCAAATGCTACCAAAAACACAACCTAAGATTGGCACTTAGGGAAGCCATTGAGCTTCTTGTACATCTCTTGTGATTGTATCAATATTACCTTGTGCGTTGTTAGAAGTTTTTTTAATCAGAATTTTTGTTTCTCATCTTGTTTTTGATATACTGAAAACTAATTCAAATCAATTTTATTTATATAGCGCCAAATCACAACAAACAGTCATCTCAAGGTGCTTGAATACAATTTTATGGAGATTTACAATGAGAATAAATATATTCAACACTGATTTAAGTTCTGGGAAGTCTTTCAAGATTGATTTCAGCTAAAACATGACAGATTGATACCCAAGCCTGACAATGAACTAAGATAGTGCATAGAGAACATTGTGCATCTAAATGGCAGTTATAAAACCTTACTTTTTGTTTTTTGTTTTTTATTGTTTGCAGTTTGTTCACTCAAATAATGACCAGCCGTGCAGACATAATGAAACACCTGCCATGTCGCTTACAATTATAATATAAAATGATAAACTGAACCAACAGCAGAGATCACCCTGTGCGCTAATTGCGATCTGGAAAAGCACATTGGTGTGTTTTAACTGCAAACATGGGTTATAAAACAGCTGTTTCTGTTGATCTCTTCTTGTCATAATGGACTTATGGAGATGTTTTGTTAGATTGCCGTCCATTAAAATGTTACTGTCCATATGCTCCTTCTCACTCTTGTGCAAGATATTGCTTGTTTATTGTACTTTCTTTTTTTTTTATAGTGAGTGCTTAGTTGGCCACCCTACAATGAATAAGGTGACGTCAAACATGTCATGGATTAAGTATATGTTTTATCCAAGAAGTCAACTATCTGTCGAGAATTACAGCTGAAATAATGTGTTTGCTACTTCTTGTCATATGAGAGGTCATAATTCCCCTTTTTGTGTTTGGTAAGTGAGCTAAAACCTTATCATGAACCAAAACTTTAGTGTCTCAAGGGTTGACTAAACCTCTGAAACAATAAGGTGGTTAAAGTGGTTCGGTGGTTAGCAACATTTTGTAGAACCAAAGCATGAGAACCTTAGATTTAAGTGGGTCTGTGTTAACCAGTTTCCTCCCACAGTTCAAAAATATCAAACTATGGGGAACTTGAATATTAGTGTGGGTGCTTTTGTCCTCTAAAATAAACTGGTGATCTCTCCAAACTGGATCTTAACCAATGCACACTGCTCCTAGCATGCTTGGTGGTAATGCATGTCATGTGTCAAGTTGCTTTTATATGGAAAGTGTTGCACCATGAAACCCATTATTTTCAATGATTTTTACTGTGCAATGACAGTCTGATCCTGTGCTAAGGAAAGCCCAAGTGCAGTACCCAGCTCAGGACCTCTTGTGGACACCGTAGTCAAAGATCAGTAAATCTGACAGTTTTGCGCTGCAATGACTGCCATCTTGCCCAGTAGAAAGGGATCATCCTGCTGACAGCAGGCATGGAAGTGAAAATAGAGAAAAAGTTGATATTGTTTATGCAGATTATACAGAGGAGGATTAGGGCAATTGAAAAAATATTTTGGGGTCATGACTTATTTTTTTCCTCAGAATTCTGACTTTTGCCTCAAAATTCTGCCTCAAAATACTTTTTTCTGACTTTTTCCCAACTTTTTTCTTAGAATTCCAACTTTAAGCTCAGAATCTCAGACTTTTCCCAGCAGGGGGCTGAGCACACAACCTTGGGGGGCACTGGTGCTGAGCATCAGTGTAGATGATGTGACACTGCCAATCTGCACTACCTGTGGTTTGCCTGTCAGTAAGTCCAGGATCCAGTTACATAAGGCGACACTGATGCCCAGATCCAGAAGCTTCATGATAAACCTGGATGGAATTATGGTGTTGAAAGCGGAGCTGCAGTCAAGAAACAGCATCTGCACATATGTGTTCTTGTGGTCCAGGTGGGAAAGCGCGGTGAGCCAGTGGTATTGCATCATCTATGGATCTATTTGGCCTACAGATGAACTGAAAGGGGTCAAGGGGTCAATTCTTAGGAAACATGGAATCTCCTTTCACTGCTACGCTAATGATAGCCAGATCTATGTGTCATTAAAGAGGAAGGGTGGCTTCTTAATGAAATCACTTCTTGTGTGTCTTGATGACGTTAAAAGCTTGGATGACCCTAAATTTTCTACATTTTAATGAAAAAATGCTGAAGTGTTGGTGTTTGGACCCAGTAGCTCCTGTGAGTTCCACCAGGTTGATTTGGGTCCTTTGGCTCGATATGTTACAAATTTGGGATTCATAATGGACAGTGACTTTAAATTAGATAGTCAAATTGGTCCAGTAGGGAGGTCTAGCTTCTTTCACTTAAGGCACCTGACAAAGGTAAAAACTATTATTTCTAGGCAGCATCTAGAGTTAGTGATACATCCCTTTATTACATCTCGGCTGCATTACTGTAACACACTGAGATCTTAGGTCATCTGACCAGATGCTCTTACATATACAGAGATCTGAGCGGAAGCTCAGAGAGGACAGAGCATTTTCCATTGCTGCCCCTATGTTGTGGAAAGAATTGCCTTTGCATGTTAGACAGTCACCTACATTGCCCATTTTTAAAACACACTTTGGCCTTCAACCTAGCATGATCTTACTTGTTTTAATGTATTATAATTATTAATTTTTAAATAATTGCTTTCTTTGTTTTAATAGTTTTGGTGTACAGCACATTGTATCTGTGTGGCTCTTTTAAAGTGCTCTACACTGTAAATAAAGTTGGTATTGGTATGAATATGAGCATTTCTGTGTGCTATTGATGTACAGTATCAGTATAACATGCTAGAAATCATGTAAGCTTAATTTGCTCAGACTTCTGTTGTTTTAACATTCTGTTTTTCACTGGAACTAAAGTGTTTCCCTTCTTCATCTAATGATGCAATTCTCTGCCCCAGTACCAAACAAAGCAGTAAATATTCCTTCGTTGTTTGATCCCTGAGAAAAGGAAGAAGCTTTGATCACTCTTCCTGGAACTCACAGCATACCCACTTGCACAGACTGAGTGTTTTTTCCTCACTGACAGAGATTAAATAGTACTGAAGTAGCACACAGTGCATCAATTCACAAAGCAAGGCCAGTGTCCTACACAGGGTCAAGTAACAGTTGTAATAATGAGGTCACCAGATCATGCAGTACAGCCTGCAGTGATCAGCTGTGTCAAATTACAGTTTATTCATATAGTATAGTAATATAGTGTAAACACATGCGCTCATATGCGCGCACACTTTCTGACAAACAAGGTCCCATTCCAGAAGAGCAGTAAAGCATCAGAGAGCAGAGACAAGAGGATATCCATTAGGAAGTCTGTAATTGAAGTGCAGTGGGGGGCAAAGAGTCAATGCAGATAGGACAACTTTTAAAACTAAATTAGAACTTCCTTTCCACTCAGTTAAGGTAGCTACATAAAACTCAAGGTCTTCTTCTAACGCAATAAAATTCATCTGTCTGAATACTTCTCATAAATCTTTACGTTCCAGCATTAAGAGTGGATGTTCCACAGATGTTGCCTTTTTATTCCTCTTCAAAGAACTGGTTCTCATCTGTGATAAAGAGAGACGAGTCAGAGAGACAGCAAGTAAACTGACTCATCCCGAGCTGTCGTTTTATGCAGCTCAGCTGTCACCAAGGTCCGCTTTTTAGAATTCTTATTTGGAAGGCAAGTGGGCTGCGTTTGTGAAAAACCACATTCAAATACATATGCGTTTACTTTATGGCGTTGAGGGGGGGTCACACTGATCTTATTCCCGCCAGACCGCATCTCTATGTTTGGCTGTTCACAGAATCCAGCAGGGATTCAAGTGCGAGGCGATACGGTAACGTTACAGTATTAGAATCTCTTCCATTCTCTGCCAGGTCATGGCATGGTATTTTCAGGCAAACTGTAATTTTTTTCTTTTTCTTTGTCTTTTTCCATCCTTTTCTATTGACTCATATCTCACTTTGTCCATTTAACTCTGGCCGCCATTATTCTCTTTTCCGTCTTCTTTATCGCTCCCCTGTCCTCCCTCGGTCCATCCATCCTCCCTGGTGTTTGACAGGGCGTGTGTGTTGTTTTTATCCATGTGACATCGGGTCTCTTCCCAGGGCACGTCCTGGTAACACTGAGTTCAGCCTGATGGCCCCCCTGGGTCCTGCCCCTTTGTGAGCCTCCATGTTCCCTCTGTAAATTACAACCTGTCCAGTGCAAACACAACACTCATGGGCTAAAACTCCAATATACATTCCTGGTTATATAGTACATCGTTGTATACCACAGTACGCATGCGAGCAAATGCTTACACTGTTTGACCTGCATATACACACTGACATACATTTGAGTACGGTCTAACTACCTTTTGCAATAGTGTGTGAGCTTTGTATATGCATGTATTAAAGCACGCACACACACACACACACACACACGCACACACACAGAGTGCATGTTTATTCAGGTATATCCTTCCTGACTTTTCCAGTAAACCTGCAGTCATGTGGTTATCTCTTTGTGAGAAAGAAAGAAAGAATGAAAGAAAGCAAAACATAAAAGGATTTCAGACTGCCAAGGATAGTGGCTCCTTTTGTGGATGTATATCTGCACTGATATGTGATACTGTTTGCCAGTTTTAACAGAATGAAAATGAAAGACAAAGGGAGTCATGTCACTGTAATGAAAGAGAAAGAACTCTTCAAGTAGTTGGAGGGAGAGAAATCAAAAGAGAGGTTATTTGTCCAAAGAGAGATAGAGAGGGTGATGGACTGATGGAAAGATTGCCAAAGGCTCTGAGATAGTGGCACTATAATTAATAGGTTGTAAAAGGAGAAGAGCGTGCCGTTTGCAGGATGTCAGTGTCACACACATGCACTTACGGCTCCCCGCTGGAGATAAACACAGCCACTCTGAGGTAAAGGTGGGGCCATCTTTGATTTTATACCGGACATTCACATAACAGATTATAACATCTCCGTGGCTTTAAACAAAGAGGAACCATCTCACGCTTTAGTGAAACTTCTGAATTTGTTCCTGATCGTTACCTAACAGAGATGTTACACAAGCTTCTATCTGGAAGAACAATCATGAAGATGGATTGGTTGTCCAAAATGTATACTTTCCATTACATTCAGATCCTTGCTAATAAACAAACACGCATAAGTGTGCAGAGCAGTAGGCCTGCAGTTTATCTGTGGTGCTGTCAGAGTGTTTTATGCCTCTTCTTTAACATTTGGCAGCTTTACTACTGTTTAGTAAATATCCACGGTCTATCACCTGCACCTCACTACAATTATGTTTCTCACCACAGACCCCCGCCCCCCCAAGAGCACACACAGTGCCCCAGCTAAGATTGTATTTGTAATCCTTTTGATTGCTTTTCTCAGTTCAGCCCAGTTTTATTTCTAGAGCCTAATCTTAACTTACTATACTGTTCAACAAATTTCTAAATGTATATTATTCTGTATATATGTGTGTGCGTCATTTTTTTTCTCTACTTTTTCTAACATAAGAAATCGGGATATAACATGTAAAACACAGGAGCAAAAATTGTGCCACCTAATGTCATTCTTTACGAAAAATTAATTTTCACATGAAAAATTAACTCATTCAATAATAATATTCATGCTTCCTTTGCTTACTTGTCAGAGTTGTCGCCTCTCATTGCTGTTGCTATGCTGATAATACCCAACGCATTGATCTGAAGGAGATATCATTTGTTCATCTCGGGGTTTATGTGTAATTACATCACGTCCTGTGTTGGATGTAATCACGTTAAATTTTCGGTAACGCAGTAATGTTACCAAAAAATGTAATGTAATATATGTAATATGCACTAAATCCAGCAATCGCATTACAATTATGTCATCACTTGTACTACAATTTGTCTGCAATTATCTGCAGGACAGACAAATAGAAAGAAACAACAACCATCAAACAAGTGCTACAATCAGCTGATTTCAGTTTGTGTGCAGAGAGGAGGAAAATGGTGGAGCAGTATACAACGTTTGAGGTGGGGGCAATATGCACAGTAACTTTCTTTTTATTGCATGAGAGGAGAAGAACATGATGGTAAAGTGCAAACTGTATCCAGGACAGAAACAACTGCAATATACTGCTAACACAAGATTGACTCTTTGCAAGCATCTGCACAGACAGCATGCTAACACAAAGCTGGTGAAGAACACAGAGTAAAAGCATTCTAACCTCAGCTAAGGAGCCAGAGCCTAATCTTCAGCAGGCAGTCAGGCTTGTTTCTACAGTTGAATCACAGTGACGACCGCTTTGAAGCTTCAGGTTAAAACTTTCCTTTTCAATCAAGCTTATAGTTATGGCTGGATCAGGTGACCCTCCCTTAGATACACTGCAGTAGGCCTAGGCTGCTGGGAGCTTCACTCACCTCTTTTCACCCTCTATGTGTTTATACACCACTCTGCATTTAATCATTAGTTATTATTAATCTCTGGCTCTCTTCCACAGCATGTCTTTTGTCCTGTCTCTCTTGTCTGCCCCTCTCTGATCCTGGTTCTACCGGAGTTTTTTTCCTGTTAAATAGGAGTTTTTCCTTCCCACTGTCACCAAGTGCTTACTCATCGGGGTCGTCTGATTGTTGGGTTTTCTTTGTATTATTGTAGGGTCTTTACAATATAAAGTGCCTTGAGGTGAATGTTATTGTGTTTTGGTGCTATATAAATAAAACTGATTTGAATTAAAGAATTAAATTCTGAGAAGAAAATTCTGGTCTGGGCTCCCAAATTAGTTCTCCTTAAAGTTACAATAGATTCCCTGGCTAGTTGGCTTCCAGAAATCTAGGGATCATTTCAAATCGATATCTCTATGTTTGATAACAATGTATACTATACTATACTATACTATACTATACTATACTATACTATACTATACTATACTATACTATACTATACTATACTTGTCTAGTTTTGAAAAACTAGACAAAAACATATTTTTTTAAGCTCATTCTGCTTACTTACTTATTTTACTTTTGTTACTGGACTTCTGTTTACACTATTGTCTCACAGACCATAATTTCTGTATATTTTCTGATTCGTGGTGGTCCCAGTGGACTTTAATTAACTGAAGCAGTACTAATTCTGTCCTAAATTTTGTTTATCTGTGTTGTAATCAGGAAAACTTTGCATATTGAAAAGGTCAGTTCTGAATGTTTATATCAGCTTGTTCTTTCAGTCTCATGTTTCTCATCCCACCGTACTTTGCACACAGAAACACATAGGGCTCTGACTATTTGAGGTGTATAATCCTCTTACTGTACCCTGCAGCATCAAGGTTTGTAATCTTAACAATCACCAAGTACTCATAACAGGGCAGCTGAACATGATTTACCGTGTTTGTGCGAGGCCAAAAGAGGGGATTTGAAGGAGTGATAATGGGGGTCCAAGGAAGAAAGTGATACCGCAGTAATCTAACTTCTCGTTTTACTTCCCTCCTTTATTTTCTTTCAGCCACTACTCTTTTTTCCCCTCCTTTCTTTTATGCATCTCCCGCTCATACCACACATACTGGTGTCCATTTCTTTCCGTTAGACTGCTTCCTTCACCCCTTACTTTCTCTGTCTTTCTTATATTTATGATAATTGTTTTGACCTTTCAGATCTCCCCTGAACAGTATTTAGTGTTTTATGTTGTTTCAGAAGTTGTGAAAACATAGAGATGCAGAATAAACACTACTACAGGGTTGTTACAATAGACTGTGAGAAATTGCTGTAAAAATACAGTAAATTTGACAGAATAATGTCCTGTTCTGTGTGAATACAATTGACTGCTATAAATACTGACACATTTTAGGAAAACAAATATTAACAGCAAGTTGCTGCGCATTTTTATCGAATAATGCAGTATTTTTCACTTGTGAACACAAAGACTGTAAAAGTTTGAATACAATTCATTATTTAAAAATACTGTGATGATTATTTTAGTTATTTTGTTTTTAGACTAGTTGTGGTGGATGTAGGGATGTGATAGGGTTTTCCAATGTTAGCAATCACCAGGCACCGAGACTCACCAAGCAATTAATCACATCTGGCTAGCATTCACCTTAACGGTGATACACCTGCGTGCTCTAAGGAATAAGGGAACTGGGAGGAAGCTGATTTCTTGTCATTGTTCAAACCAGACAAAGATCTGAGGGATGCAATATGAAATGTTATTTTTTTAGAAATTATCTGTTTATGGTGATTATACTTGTATTTTATATGGAACTGATTACTATAGTAGATACACTTTGCCGGCGGCACCCAACGGCAGCGGCTGCAGACATCCATCTCAGGTGGCTGTTCTGAACGGAATTTCGTTGTATGTCAATGACAATAAAGTTCTATTCTATTCTTTTTTGAATTGCACAAATGCTGTTCCTGCCTTATATATTTTATTTGCATGTACATTTGGATGTTTAAATAAATCACTGCACCTTTTCCCATCTAAATGTCTGACATGTGTTTTAGGGAGACTTTGTGATGTCATTGACCCCTACTGGTCACCCCCATAACAACATCTTTTTGTCCATCCATCTATTGCATGTTCTCCACATGAGAACCCACGTACACATGGGGAGAACATGCAAACTCCACACAGAACGGTCCCAGGTAGATGGTGCATTCGAACCCAGGACCTTCTTGCTGTGAGGCAGCAGTGCTAACCACTGCACTACCATGCTGCCTGTTCATCCTTTTGCAAACTATGCATTTTTAAATGCTTTTTTTTTTCATGTCAGATGTCTTTTAAATCACTGATTCTTCAATCACCATTCCTACCTGTAAACGTTTTCGTGTTACCTTTAATCAGCTTGTGATAGATATTACAGGTAGGTTTGTGAGTGTTTTTAAAAGCTAATCTTGGATTTAATTTCAGCTTGAATTGAGGAATATAGGACAGTTTCCCTCCTGGCTGGTCTTTTGTCCAGATCTGCTTACAGCTCCATCCCTTCCTCTCTCTCCCACTCTCTCCGGCCCACTCAAACTCCTACACACCGCTTATCTACCTCTCACCTACATCCTCTTCTCTTCTTTTGCCTCTCTTTCTAAAGCTCTGTTTCTATCTGTTAATATTCTTCTTGAAATACCTCTCAACAGCTAGTAATTGATGTGTCTATACATCAACTGTCATCCAAAATGACAGTTTCCATTTACAACTTTGTGCTTCGGAACCCCTTCACCCCCATAAAATTCCAGATTCCAGAATAAACCACCGACTGCAGGTGTCAGTATCAGCTCAGTATTTTTTATTACTGAAAATAACAACAAATAAGGAAGTGAGAAATATTGCCTGTCTAATTTTAAAGTGAAGAGAAATGTCTCATTAAGCAAATGTATCCAGTCTATATAGAAAATTAAAAAATAAAATTGATTTTCTTCTTCTAGATATTGCTCACACCAATAGAGATGATCGCTGCATGAATAAATTCATGTCATTTGTATGCGGACGCACACACACACACACACACACACACGCGTGCGCATGCGCGCACACACACACACACACACACACACACACACACACACACACACACACACACACACACACACACACAC
>JAVDPK010002878.1:245386-277710 GCA_034780415.1 Cichlasoma orientale | reverse complement strand
CACACACACACACACACACACACACACACACACACACACACACACACACACACACACACACACACACACACTCAGAGGGTAAGGCAGTGGATTAGCTCCCATTTACACACGACTGTAAATTACCCAACACTTCTCAATCAATTATTCATAATCCGTAATTAATTATGAAACAATCAGTAATCCAACACCAGTCCACTTGGCTTGTGGTTGCCTAGTAACCATGACCCATATTAAATGCCACCATTGTTGTCCGTAACCAGAGCTCCAATTTTTCACATAAGTCTTCAGACTGGAGGGAGTTGCAGCTGAGAGTAAATAACGCGTGTGTGCGCATGTATGCAGAGTCAGTGCATAGATACCTGGCTGTATGCGTGCGGCTGTATCATACCGTTTGCTTCTAAGGTTGATCACATATGGAAAAACAAGCAAGGCTGGTTAATAATGCAGTATTTTGGCTTGTGCCGGGAATGAGTTGTGGCCTGCTAGAGACCACTAATGGGACACGCCACGGGGAGCACAAGCAGAGAGTGTGGCGCTCACAGCCAGACAATGATGCTGTAACACGTCTATGGGGACGCATAACCGTGTAGTGCACTACTTTGTCGGCACTTGTTCTGGAACTGCATCAGCAAGTTCCCATATGGTGCTCTGGAGGCCTGAATGAATGATTTATTAAAAGAGTTTTCAGGCGTTGAGTGGCCATTTTTCAGCAGGAAAGTGTACAGTAGATCACTCTCCTAGCACTCCACTGCAACGGCACATTGAAAGTTAACCTTTTCTTTCTCTCTTCACTCTCTTTTTCCTCTTGTTATGCATCTCCATCAATAGCTTTTGCCTTGTCCTAGAATAGGACAAGAGCTGTCTTTTTAAATACAACTTCCACGTCCTGCTTCCACAACAGAACATAAACACAGTCTGTAAAGATAGAACCCATGTTTTTCGCTCCTCAAACCATCTCGATGACATGTGAAAATATCCTTCAATCTAGGAAACATCCTGCCACCGCCGAGAAAAGTTTATTTGTTTGTTCAAGTGCCTTCTCCTTCAAGATGTTGCCCTTTTTTCTTCCCACTGCCTGAATCTGTGTGGCCCTGCTTGGGAGGTAGAAGGGGACAAAGGTGAGAGCAATGAGGAAAAAGTAAATGACATAAGAGTGCTGAAGAACTGGGGAGAAAAACTGAATGGAGAGGTTTAAAGAATGGAGGGAGGGAGGGGTGGAGGTAACAGGGAAGCCGTGAGCACCGTGTGACCAGACTGTGGCTCCTTCCGGGCCAGCCTGAGAACCAGGAAGTATAACTGCTTGTTCCTGCATTATCGGGACTAACAGGAAATGCAGAGGTCTTCAGAAGGGGTAAAGTGTGTGCGTAAGACTTTGTGTGAGTAAATAGTAGCTTGTTGTTGTCACACATAGTAGCATTTGCAATTTTTGCAAGCAGGCCAATGCAGCATCATTTTTTTCTTAAAAAATACGAATAATCAAGCTTTTGACTAAGTGAATGGTAATGAAAAGTTTTTGGGACCAAGCCACAGGGAAAGGTCCCTTTATTTCTAGGGAGCATTTAGCATTTCAGCCCATTGTTTTGCTTTTATGGCGTGCAACTTTGTAGTTTTTTATTGACTCTCATGGGCCTCATCAGCATCACTATGCCACAAACAAAGCTCTGATAAACACTACCTGCTAGGAATCAAACAGCGGGCTGCTAGTTATTGGCTAGATGGCAAAGATGGAGGAGCTTAAAACGCAGTTATTTCGATCAAGAGGTGGTTGAGACCAAAAACGGAGCAAAAATTCAAATTAGAATGGACTCAAAATGAACCTAAATACATCTCTAAATAAATTCTGTTTTTCATTTTTAAATTAGTAGTTGTTCGCACCAGCCATCATTCAACAATATCATCTTAGCTGGTGTCACAGCACTGTGAACAATAGCTGAAAAATGTGGTAATGCAGGTTTAATTTCTAATAAAATGATGCACTTCATAGCTGAATAGCTTTAAGAACCTTTTATTGGTTTAGAAATGTAATCACTTTATATTTTTTATACTTATATTGTTTGTCTGACTAGCTCACATGATACCTGCTCTTTATTTAAGTAGCACCAAATAGTCTATTTTTCTTTCCCTTACGTCTTACTGTAACTTCTAAGGTCCAACCCCTGGCCGTCAGTGCTTTTCTATCCGCCACAAATCATCAGTTTAAATCCATCCAACCAGGTTCCCACTATGATTACCTTACTTTGATGAAAGTGTAGAAATTAGGCTGTAACATGTCATTGGGGATCCACCGCTTGAGGCTACACTAACCATGTCAAAACTGTCATTCTCTGTGTGGATTCAAGGTCTCCTGTCATTGTGGCTTTATTCCTGGGTTGGGTCTTTTTGTCTCTGCATATGTGGTATTTCTTCAGCACATTTCCAGCTGAATAAATGGATGACATCTAGAAGGGGATGTTGGATCAGTGGATATGGTCTGCAATGTGTGCTTCTAGCAAGCCAAGAGATCATCAAAATAATCACTGTTGCCTGTGCAAACAGTATGCAGGTGCTCAGGCACAACAGAAGATGAGACAGGGCCCCCCACGCCAAGGGCCAGGGAGCAGCAGGTTGCCTTGGGAACCCTTGGCTTTCTTGTCATTACTCCTTTGCACACTCCCCCCCTTTTTTAATCTGCTCCATGCTTTCACTGACAACCCCCTCCCTCTTTATATATACACACAATACATGCATGCACACACTCACATATAAAGAACCTCTGACACACGAGCAAGCAGTCAGAAATATGGCACAGACACACATGCACATACAAGCGCACACCAGGCCTATAAAGATAACCATGATAATACCATCTCTGAGCCTGTAAACCCCCCTATCAATTTGTCTGTGGCTGCTCAGTTTGGATTTCTGGAAGGAACTGAATAAAGCCACTGTAATAGCACATTTCTCTTATATACTCTATAAACATATATTACTAGAGTACACAGCTTTTGATCTGCTTAAATGCAAATATGATTCTTGGTTTAGTTGTATTTTTCTATTGTTCACCAAGAGGTAAACCCACCCTTTTCCTTCTCACTCTTAACCTTATCCTTAATCAAAGCCTCCTTATACAACCCCCCAACCCCTGAGGTCTAAATACCACCCCTCTACTTTTGTGAAGGCACACATTTACTTTTATATAATCTATATAGCACTTAGATTGCCCAGCTGAGGTCGTGACACGCGTTTAGGAGTGCAAATCTTGCTCTATCTATTGAAGTGTAAAAGGGAGGGGATGAAATAATGTTGGCAACCTCCAGCAAACTGCCCTGGCTCATCACCAAGTGAAATCACTGCACTTAAATTGTTCACATAGTAAATCTTCATGAAATAATAAATAGCAACCTGTTATTGTTCCAAGGTGTGGCCGTAAATCAAAACGCAAGTGTAACATTTGGACAAAGTATGTGTTTTTCTTTTGATAGAAATGTTCATTTTACGTACTGTAAATGTAGACTCAGGATATTATGAGGATTTTTCAGCACTCTGCAGTGATTTGGTATGGCGTGCTTTTATTTGAGTGAATTTGGGCCTTGAGTAAATATGGCTTTGTCTGCAGTATATCAAGAAATATTGAATGTGTTTGTGATTTACTTGGCTGTCGTGAAAGGCAGCACTCAGGACTGTATGGTGGGGCGCTTAACACTGGAACTCTACTGCCTCTCAGTGGTAAGCGGCGAGTTCAGAGAGGGCTCGTTTACGTTTCACATCTGGAAGTGAGAACAGATTGGACAAAATACAGACCATATAAATGATAGAATGGCGGGTAATGAAAGAAATATGTTAGTTTAATACACAACATGCAAAGTTGTGATTCTGACTGGATTTGTCAGGTAATTAACTGCTCATTTACGTCTTAAAAAGCAATTACTTAATTTCAGCGTCTTAAATGTGCCCCTCTTTGGCTTATGTGACTGTGGACATGCATGTTTTAGATTAAATCATGAATATCGCTGACAAATTAGATTCATCAGCAGTGAAAATAACTATCATTTAAAGCCTTGAAACGCTGCTGTGTTTACGCAGTACACTGGTTTTAGAGTGAAAGGCTCCAGAGGGCATGTTTCTGTTGAGATTTAGCAGCCCAGCTCATGTGAAGTGGCCAGAAAGCT
Organism: Cichlasoma orientale; assembly: GCA_034780415.1. Taxonomy (NCBI): domain Eukaryota; kingdom Metazoa; phylum Chordata; class Actinopteri; order Cichliformes; family Cichlidae; genus Cichlasoma; species Cichlasoma orientale. The sequence goes on along the minus strand of JAVDPK010002878.1, from coordinate 273,562 downwards.
TTAAAAGTTGGTTCTCAAACATTTTAGAGTTACCCCTCTGTTGCGGGGGGTGTGGTTACCTTCACGTTTGTAGCCCAAATGTTCTTCATTCTTATATCAATGGGAGGTGCCACCTGTAGTCTAAACTCATACAGGGAATTGGCCGGGTCAACACACAACACTCCTGATTATCTGGCTGACACTGAACACATGCCCAAACACACCTACACATCCAGTCATTTTGGGTCATGGGAATGCGACGGTGCACTCACACTATGTTTATTCTGTATGGCTTCCTATTTGAATGTGTCCTTCTCACGAGACTGTTAATGGCTTCCCCTTTCCCAGGGCAGGGCAGCGTGCTCAGACCTTATCCAGGTCATGCCAGGAGGGCAGGAAGTACCAGGAAGAATGAGGTAAGTCCCAGACTCTGTCCTCCAAGCGGACTCCCTTTTTCCAAACTTCAGCCAGGAACTGAAAGAGCAGACGTCTCCTGAGAAATATGAAGTGTGATTCCTGAGAGCCCGAGCACTTGCTGGAGAAATATTTGTAGACTGTTATTGTTGGCGTTATTGTATGCGCTCATACAGAATATCTGTGTGTTTGCTGTGATTGCCTGGCAGACTGTTGAAAAAGGAATGCCTTTGTGGATGCAGGAGAGGAGTGAATCTGCACAGTGTGAACCGATAAGCGAACTAAAGACAAGCACCTTCATTTAAAGTCAGAGCAGGTTTGATCCGCTTATGATGAATACTGAATGATTTTAGTGTAATTCACTTCACAGCGTACTGAGGATTTATTGACGAAAGGTTTGCTTTGGTGAGAGGCCTATACCTTTAAATGTCTCGCCTCGAGGTAAAAGGGTGTATCTTAGCAGAGCGCTGCAGGGGAATTGGCTCTCCAAAAGAATGCAAATGTGACATTTTAGCTTGAATAATCTTCAGTGGTCCGGACAAATGTTGACGTTTTGTAAAATTGATCCAACTACAGAGGCGGCTGCTTTAGTTTAAGCAGGAACTTCTAACATAAAAGAAAAAGGAAAAAAACAACCCTCCTGCCTCCCAGATGAATACACATTAGGAAACATGCAGATCATATTAGAGGACTAGAGAAGCCTTTTCACCACATGAGGGAGCTATTGTTAGATGGTTGCCACTTTGTCACACAGCAAAGCTGATATCACATGAAGTTCAAATAACGATGTGCAGCACACGACTGTATAAGTGTTATTAAATAGCTGTTGGTGGTAGAAGACAAAAACAGCCCAACTAACAGAGGAGATCTATTATTTTGTGTCTGCATACACATATTTACTCACACAGCTGAGCTCACAGGATTGCTTAGGCACTTTCACACAGGGCCCTGGAGGGAGTTTGGTATTCGGCATTGCCATGTAGGTAAATGACAGCAATCTTAGATGCCATAGGTTGAAATAACAGGCTATTTTAATGCCAGCTGGTCTAAATTGTTAACTTCAGTATTTGCTGTTGCTCAGAGGTGCCTGAAGTTGGAATAGGAGTGAAATGAAACATGATAAGCACTATTAATGAGAGAAGTGAGGTGAAAAAATGCCACTGGTATCTCATTTAAAAGCCAATATTTAGTATGGACTATATTAAGGCCGCTATTGATTGCAGCTGAGCTGTGTGTCTGGATCGATTCACTCATTGAGTGGCTTGCTGAGTAATATCCCTGCCTGCAGGTGCTGAGAGTAAAGGTCATATCCCCACCTACTTCTGTTACTCTCCTCCTGCCAGCCGCCTCCTTTTTCTTCTGCGCCAGTCTCATTCCAGATGTCTTCATTTCGGTGTCATTCAGAGTGCATCTTGCTGCCCACAGCTGTCTTTTCTTTTCCCACATTAAAAGCTCCTCATGCCACTGAGAGAAACATCGTTATGGCTGATTGTACAGGCCAGATAATTTACAGTCTTATGCTGTTGTTCGTAGATGGCAATTAGGTGCCTTTTCACACTTGGTTTCAGATGAATTGACAAATGGTGAGTGGTTTGCAAGATGATGGCTATGTAAACGAACCGGCTACTGATAGATCTGTTTGTCTTTTCCAATGACCTATTAAATCAAGGCCATTTGTTTTGTTCAAGCAGCTATAATCAATATTTTTCATAGCAGCTCTGGCTCAAATAACAACATGCAACATGAAGTGGCTGCTTGTAGGGACGAGCCCCCTGAGAATTGTGTCTGAAAATTATTCCATGAGTTTTGAGCTTTCAGCTCATTCCTTTTGTCTTATGTAAGCCATAATGCAGTTAGCACAACAAACTGATACACATTCAACTGCTCGTTAACACAAATATCTAATCAGCCAATCACATGGCAGATACTCAGTGCATTTAGGCATGTAGACATGGTGAAGATGACCTGCTGAAGTTCAAACTGAGCATCAGAATGGAGAAGATAGGGGACTTAAATGACTGAACGTGGCGTGGTTGTTGGTGGCAGATGGGCTGGTCTGAGTATTTCAGGAACTGCTGATCTACTGGGATTTTCCCCACATAGCCATTTCCAGTGTTTATAGAGAATGCTCTGAAAAAGAGAAAATATCCAGAGAGTGGCAGATCTGTGGGTGAAAATGCCTTGCAGATGATAGAGGTCAGAGGACAACACACTGCATCAAGCTCGTAGAAAGGCAACAGTAACACATACAACAACTCATTACAACCGAGGTATGAAGAAGAGCATCTCTGAATACACAACACATTGAACCTTGAAACAGATGGGTACAGTAGCACTCAGCACTCAGATGGTAGGGTCAGAATCTAGCATAGACAACATGAAAGCATGGATCCATCCTGCCTTGTTTTAACAGTTCAGGCTGCTGCTGGTGGTGTAATGGTGTGGAGGAATGGGAGATTTGCATGAAGCAGCCAGTGAATTTATATTAAGATACAGATTGTAAAATGTATCAGTACAAGAGTTGGATTTACAACCTGTACACCACTTGTTGTGTACATCTTACAGTAAAAAAACGTGGGATAATTTATTAATTAAAAAGAAAAAAACAAAAGTGGGTATGAAATTTAATGGAAGAACGATAATTTAAAAGTGTCCCAAATCTTAATTAAGTAATGCTTTAGGGAGTAGTGAATGAGTGAACAATGTAATGTTGGATGGAGTTAATGTTAGAAAGAGGAAGCTTTACCAGTGGAAGCTGGGACGGGAAACCACCCTCACCCAGCTGTTGGATGCCTTCCTTAAGCTCCAAAATCTGATTTAAGTTGATAAAGACAATTTTTAGCAGTTCAGTGTTGTAACTGCTGTGGATATATATGCCATCATGTGTATAATAAAAGTTTGAGAAGTCTCATAGAGTTAATAAAACCACAGATACTGAGATTGTCCCAAAGTCTGTTCACTATAAAGACATGGGAATTTGAATATGAAGGAGTCTGTGCTTCACATCTTTGGACCTTTGATCAACTACTAAAGCTGTGAAGGAAAAAAGACGGGGTGCTCTAGGAACCACATGGTGCCAGATCTGTGAGGACTGTTAAGGAAACCGTAACCTTAGTCAAAGTAATAGATGGACATATATATGACTATACGCCCATTATATATTCATCTTGAGATTTTATCTTTCTCTCCCCCATATTGTTAATTTGCGCGCGCGTCTCGTGTAACGGGATCTCAACAACCAACTACAATGAATTCCATTTGGGTTAAAGATGAAAACTGACATTATTTGACTTTCTTTCGAAAATTTTCTCAAGATTTTTTAAAAAAACCCCAAACAAACAAGCAAAAAACTGTATTTTACTATATCAGCTTAAAAAGTACTAAAATGTAAGCACTGCTGTTAGCATGGGTCCATAAAGACGACCTTGTAGGCTAAAGAATATGCTTCGACGTAACTTTTACTGTAACGTAAAAGTAGTGGCCAGCAAGGAGGCTTTTCACAGTACAGCATTATAATAAAATAAGTAGAGGATATCTTCATTAGATTTCCTGGCTAGCTCTTAGGTCTGCTCTTCAAATTGTACTGCTGGCTGCAAGGCTCCAGCCTAGTCAAGCCATTAACATACCTGACATGGTACTGTAGTGACTCTGCTACTAATGAAATGTCGATACGGACGGCCATCTAGCCCAGTCAAATGTTAATTGAGGAAGTGATGGATAGTGGCTGCAAGGGCTGGCCCTTATATCTCCTCCTTTCCTCGTTTGTGTGTGTGTCTCTTTCTCTGCGCTCGTGTGGGAGAATGAAAATCTGTCAAAGCATGTAGAGAATGTGCTGAGCATTTAGTACGTTTTACTAACACTTCCTGCAAAGCTTTGTCAAAGGGAAAGTGTGAATACTGCATTTTTGGTATTGTAAAGTCGTCATCTTAAAATATAAAGTGCCCGGAGATTGCTTGTGCTGTAAATTGGCGCTCTTTTAAAAAGACTGAATTGAATTAATCATTCACCGAGTCCTTGAAAGCTTGCACCTAGGAACCCTGTTTTGAAACCCCTCTAAATGCACAGAATTACACAAAGCAGAAACACTTCTGTTTATGATGTTTTTAAACATCTCTCCCGAGTTCCACCCTCCATTCAGAGCCCGGCTTACTGTTCTAACCTATTGTGAGCAACTACTGAAACATAGATGTGGGGGTTATAGCATAGAGGTTGGCACCATCTACATAAAAAATGAAAGACATTAAAAAGAAATGATCAGGCGGGCTGGCAGCAAATCCTCATGGGTGAGTAGTTCACCTTTAGATATCATCTTCATGAAAACCCCTTGTAGGTGGCGGGAGACATTTAAGACAATAAACAGAACCACAACTACATTCATCTTCTTCCTCATGAGTGCTGCTGCATTAACTCCAGCTCCAGGCATAGAAATAAACTTACTCGTGTCTCTGGATAGCAAGGATAAAGATAAATAGCAGAGCACACTGGGGTCATTAGTGGCATGGAGGAGAAATGGAAAAGGTTAGTAATTATTGCTTGTGTTAATTGGCTATCAGCATTAATGAGATGCAGTGGCTGAAGAGAGGAAGGGGGGGGGTTAAGAGTTAGGTGCAAAATGTCATGTGAAAGATCACCCCACCGCTCGAATGGGAACGCCGGCTCACTTTTATCTGCGCATATGATTAATGGTACATCTGAGTGTGTGCGTGCACGCCTGTTTTCTCAGATGGTGGTCTGTGTACAGATTCATATCCAATGAGAAATTAGATACTCTGTCTTGTTACCATTGACCTTTAGTCTAATTACTGGAACTGCTAATTATGACCCCTCCCTTCCTCTGCCCTCAGTGCCCATACACACTTGACACACTTGCCACAGGGTATTAAATAGTGCATGTCTGCTTCAGTTAATGAAAGTCGTACATTTGCAAACGCTACACTAAGGGAATTATATGCCAGTTACAACCTATTTTTTTTTAAACCATTTAAAATTTTTAACATATCTTGATTAATCACTGTTAAAAAAGCACTCCCATAAGTGCTTGGGCCAGCATGAACGTTACAATACGGGCACATTCTTTCTCCACAGTGAATCATACTGCAGACCCTTTGTCTGCTTGAGCAGGAAGCACATGTGATTCTAGGCAGAATCAGTGGGGGGCAGTGGATATCAGCATGTCAGTGCTACTCTGGGGAAAGCTGTGAGAGCATTTACTGTAAATATAGGACTGAATGGTATTTCCCTTCCTCCAGATGTGGGGTTGAATGGAGATGGGACGTTATTCACAGTGGATTTAAATCTGATGGCCAGTTTAATGGTGACAAGTGCCGGCTCAGCATGACAAAAGACAATGTGATGAAATAGTAGAGGAGAGAATTGGGAATGGTGAGACACAATCTGGAAGCTAATGTGGAGTCCTGGAGAATGTAGATGGATGTGTACAGCCTGGTAATTGAACTGTTTGAGTGTGTGTCTAATGTGTGTGTCCCCGTGTTTCTATTCTATTCCTATTTGAATGGAAAAGCCAGGAAAAAACTAGCCTTGCTGTCTGGTAGAGCCGCTGACACTCCTAAACACACACACACACACACACACACGCGGCCTCACCGAGAACAACAGCAGACCCATATATCAGCAGCTTTCACACTCCTGAAGGACAAAGAGGATAAAATAAAACCCTTCACTCATATTTTTTCCCTCAGTTGTCACAATCTATGTTGTGTAAGGAACATAAATTTGTTTACTTGGTTGATTTACCGAGGAGCACAACATAACATCACATGAATCATTTTCTCTCTCTCTCTCTTTTTTTTTTTATTTCCCCCTGCAGTGGCTGCTGCTGACAGCTCATGGATACATTGAGGGGAGGTGTTAGCAGTATAGGCTTACTGCTGCTGAGACAGTACTGAAGAAATGTTTTGTACAGTGTGCACTATTGTTTACATCGCTGGGGAAGAAGATGCTGACTTTGAAGGTGGCGGACTGAATATTAAGACTAGGGCGAGGGGCGGGATACACCCTGGATAGGTCAAATCTCTCTGAAGGTTAAATATTTAAAAGTTTAAAAGCTTTTTAAATCAGTACTTTCATATCTTATTTTCAACTTGTTATTGGTCCCTTAACCTGTTTCAACTTTGTCTGTAGGGAAAGTTTCATTTTCCCTTTGAACTCACTGCATGGTATGAAATAATTGGGGTGACTTTTGAAATTCTTTCATGTAAATACACTTTCTAGCATAATTCAATATCAGCTGCTTATAATTAAAAATTATTATCTGACTGATGCATATCACTTAATAGTAAGGTGTGCTTAAAAATGAAGGCAAGATTTGGGTAAACAAAACCACACGATCAAACTAAAATTAACACATCAAATGAAGCTTTTTATCAACAAAAATGAGCTAAGATGAAAAAAAAAAAAAGCACCCTGGTCCCTGTAAAAGGCAGCAGAACGGTTTCGTGGCTGGAAAGAACCCTAAAAGGTTTGACATCGGTGACCTGCTCGTTCAGTGTAAATCACACTAAGCACCGGTTAAATGCTTGAAATGCCATGCAAAGCAGGTGTAGCTTGGTAGAAATGGAGGAAGAAAAAGTCAAATCAAGATCATTATTCAACAAAACCTCAAAGGAGGAGGTGGCAGGGGAGGAACTGAAAGGACAAAATGGAGGAACACATAAAAGGGATTGGAGGAAGAAAAGGATTTTAGTATCTACCCTAGGCTTTTTCAAAAATACCTGTCTAAAGGGACGTGTTAAGTATCTATAAATAGAAAATTTACAGAGCCTTCTCTTCCTCCTCCAGCCTCCACAGACTGTATCTCAGACAGCAGTGGTAATTGTTTCTGCGAGGATTTCCCCAAGACTTTTAAACAAATGCCTAATTTGGGAGGAAAACATTTGCGGTGTCCCCTGAGGAAAGCGAATCTGTGTGTGGGAGCTCTTCTGTCTTAACCCACAAACCCTGCCGACTTCGGCTCCCTCTAGCTGCCTTGCTGTCATCAAAAGTGAAGCCCAGACACATCAGCCATTCAGCCCACAGCGCAGCCAGCCAGATGGAAGAAGAAAGATTTCTTTTTCGGGGTGTGGTGCAGAGCATTTAGACGCAGGCAGCTGATACACCACACTGGGTACACACACTTGTGATACCTTCTCTATACAACTGGCAATTTCTGTGGTTGGACCTGAGTGAGCATAGGGTCACTTACCAATAAAGAAGAACACAGAGCGGGAAATTAAATATGAGGAAAAGCTTTAAAAAGCTTTAATTACATGGCTAGATGTATTTCAAACTACACAGTACTGTGATGCTCATATCACTATATCACTGAGAGCCTGTAGCATGTGATCAATATTTAATACAACATATAATAATTGTATAATGTGGTTTTGGTTGACAGGAAGCAGACAAAAACAATTGTGACAGATTTAGCAGTCCCAGTAGAGAGCAACGTGAGAAAGAAGGAGCATGAGAAAAGAGAAGTTCTAAGAGCTGAGAGGGCAGCTGGAGCAGATGTGGAAGGTGAAGTAGTTCCAGTGGCTAAAGAGGAACTAGGAGCTGTAACCTCCAAAACTGAAAGAGTGGCTCCAGCAGATTCCAAGCACAGCATCAGTGGTCTGTGTGCAGAAGAATGCAGTCCTAGGAACAGCTAAGCTACTGCACAGAATCCTCAAACTACCAGGACTTTGGTAAAGGGAAAAGTTTGAGGAGGAGGACATACATACCCCCGTGTTTTTCCCTTGTTTCCTATGAACATCTGGACTCATGTTTCATGCTCGCATTGGACTTTATGACTGAATTTGGTACCCTGAAAGTGTTCATATAGGATGTTCATAGGGTGGCTGTGGCTCAGGAGGCAGAGCAGGTCATCTACTAATCAGCAGGTTGGTGGTTTCATCCTGGTTACTCCAGTCTGCATGCCCAGGTATCCTTGGGCAAGATACTGAACCCCAAGCTGCACCCAGTGTGTTCATCAGAGTGTGATTATGTGTAAATGTTGGGTAGAAAAACATTTAGATGTAGAACATGCTTCTATGAATGTGTATGTGAATGAGACGTGCTGTATAAAGTGCCTTGAATGCTCAAGTAGAGGAGAAAAGGGCTATATGAGAACCAGTGCATCTACCATCCTGAAAAATGCATCTTTGATCCACAAGAACGGGGCTGCAAGGACCATTTCAAAAAGAAATCAGGGTAAATCCATGTTCTTTTCTACACACTGCAGCATATTTCTATATATTGCAGCATCAACATTTTTTTTCCCCATTTTACTGGCATCCTGGGTACCATTGACTGCGTGTCCACAGACTATTTATAGTGTCGCTGTGAAAAGCATTGGCATTGAATGATTTCATTTTCAGTTTTGTCAGAAAGCCAGTTCTCTCTCTCATAAGAATCCATTCTCTTTCTTACGAGAGGCTGAATGTACATTCCAGACCAGCTACGATATAACAATGACAATTTCAGATACAACAGCATTCGCTGTGAGGCCTCAGGCTTGTTAAACTCTTGGGCGTGCCTTAACAAAACTGCTTTGCTACCTTCTTATGCTTATAGAGCTTTCCTCACAGATTGGCTGATGCATTACCAGTTAGGGGTGGATCAGGTGACCCTGAACTATCACTTAGTATGCTGGTATAGGATGAGACTGCTGCGCGACTTCAGGTGATGCACTGAGCGCTTCTTCTCTTCTCACCTCTTTTCACTCCCCACATGTATTTTTTTTTAAAATCTGAGATAGGAGAAATATTTTTATTATCTATGCCATGCTATGCAGGATAAAGAGATGATTGCTGTTCCCAGGGCTACTTCCTGCTTCTACTATTACATCAGTTATAAATGGATATATAAGACCTCCAACTGTTTCTTTACTGACAATTAACATTCGGAATGCTACAACCTGTCAGGAAAAGCCAGGTGTCAGAGCAACTCCCAGCAGGATGCGTTGCTGAGAGACAAAGGGAATATTCGCAGCGTCGAACGCTAACAGATCTCCAGTATTTCTAATAATCAATTTAGCCAAACATGCCACAGAAGGAGGCAACTGATTAAGGAGAATCAAAGTGCTCTTTAACCCTTCTGGCAGCTGGTCCGTCATCCAGTCTGATTCTGAGCTCATTAACTTTCAACAAACACATACACTCACATTTCTCAAAATAGATATCTTGAAATTCTTCTCTTTCTCACTGGACACAGTGAAGAACCCTGCTCTGCATTATTTCGATAACACTAATGGGACAACATTACATTCCACAAATGTATCTCGGCGTCCGTTTCTTATTCCTATAATTGGTGTTACCTGAGGCAGAGAGGGAAGGTGTAGAAAGAAGGGAGACTGGTTGAGAGGCTGAGTGAGACAAGCACTGTCAAATACATCAACTGCATAAAAAAAATGCTTCATTTTTGCCTTGTACTTTCACTTGAACGCTTTTCTTTACAGCGCTCCGGAAAGCTGGACTGTAGTTCAGAAGCTTGAAGTATAAAGGAAGAGAATATGTGGGTTGGAGGCTGGATTTCAGATAACCTTCTTATTATACGACTAGGACCTTTGTCAAACAGTGCAAGGGTTTCTGTTGACAGAATCTCCTCCAGCAGAAATTTTATTCTGGCTAAAAAGTTGCAATTAAAGATTAAAGCCCATTTTTGAGATATTTTCACAATAAAATAAAAACATCTTTGCGGCATGTGTTGCTTTTTATATTAATATGAAAGGTTAATGTTGATTATTTCTTTTTAAATGAAGCAGTTCGCTGCCCTCACTCGATTTTCCACAGTTCTTTTAAACCCTGAGGACACACACACACACACACACACACACACACACACACACTGCAGCTGAATGTGTCCTGGGCCACACCGAAGGACCACCTGCTCATCTGACTTTACTGAGTCATTCACACAACAATGGCCTCATTAAAGTGCGACTGCTTTGCCCACAATGTATGAAAGTTTTGACAAAGCCCATTATGAGAGCTTCAAACATCCAAGGAATAGATCTAGTCTTTATTGTCCTCATTTCTTTTTTCTTTTAATCTCCAGCAGCCATAACCATTGAAGTGATTTAACTGACGTGCCTACTTAACCATAATTCTAGCTACTATTTGATTATCTCTTACTTTGACTTAATCTTAATCTAAACCTGATCTTAACCTAACCTTAACCCACTGAATTGAAACATTCATTAGTACGCAACACTGTACTATAATATACACTATAAACTACTGTACTTTTTACCTCTGGGGTTTACTATGGTACAAATCACAGTGTTTTGAAAATTAAAAAAATAAATAAAAATGATATCAAGTGAGCTCTGGTCCCTCAAGCTTCATTAGCTGCTTTGTTTTGACAGTAAACAATACAATGGAGGTTGTGAGAACGCAAGCTTTGATGTGTGTGTGTGTGTGTGTGTGTGTGTGAGAGAGAGAGAGAGATACAAGTACTTGTCTTACTGTGCACACTTTTTGTAGAACTAGAAATTATTTGTGGGTTGGTTTATGACATGGATTTTTGGATTCACCTAAGGGCTGAGCTTATAAAACAAAAACAGCATGAACAGATGTTAGCAAGGTGTCAAACACAGAATCACAGTATCAAACCAACAGCTTTAGACTACATTGAAGCATTTTAGGCTTGTGTATTAAAATGTTTTATAACAAACCAAATACACCGCAAGTTAAGCATTTCCAAACCATCCCATCAAGTATATGCTTGAAGATTTTTAAAGCAGGAGCTTTACAGTCATGCTACAGTCACACTGGGAAAACTAGAGGTTGCGATAAACTGGCAAAATTTGCACATCTGTCGCCTTCAGGGTGGCTGTGGCTCAGGACGTAGAGCAGGTCATTTGCTAAGCGGAAGGTTGGCAGTTCGATTCCTGGCTGCCCCGGGCTGCATGCCAAAGTATTCTTGGGCAAGATACTGAACCCCAGTTGCTCTCCGATGCAACTGTCGGAGTGTGAATGGTAGATAGTAAGCACTTAGCTACAGAAGGAAGTGTATGGATGAATGCAAACGTGTTGTATAAGTGCTTTGAGTACTCAGCTAGAGTAGAAAAGTACTATATAAGACCTAGTCCATTTACATCAACAGGATTTTACATTAACTTCTTACAGAGTCTGAGACCAACTAGAACTTCACAGATTTGAAATCGGAAATTCCTCCACATACTCAGCAAGCTTGCTTTTATGTAAGCATATAAATGAGCTGCTAAGATGAGTTGAGCTTTTTGGTACAGACTGACCCAGGTTGATTGCAGCATGTTGGCAATCTGTCTGAGAGTGACTGGAGTCAGTCTGAGTTGAACTGTGATTATTTGGAGACAGGTTGCCTCCCAGCAGGCTACTTTTGCAGTAACCTTGCAATCCAAAGGGGTTCCCCAGAGGTTGAGGAAGTTGCCCACTCAACCTCTGGGGAACCAGTTGGTCAGTGCAACTATTTGCAATTGATCTCCCACAACAAAGAACTCAATGCAAAAAAACAAAAAAACAAACAAAAAAACAAACAAACAAACAAACAAAAAAAACCAGTCACAAGTAGGTTTTTTTTTTTAATCTAGGGTGACTGAACCATAATAGAGCAAAATAATCTGAAAACATGGAACCACAATGGGAAAGCACAGAGGTTGAAGCAACGTGGGCAGGCAATCGTCTTAAAGATTCAACTCTGAAAGCACTAAATAGTAACAAGATGTCAAATATGACAGGAAGTAAAGGACAAAGTATTGGACTAAAAAAAAATTACCTCAACCTGCAATCAAAAAACTAAGAAAACTGTCGCAAAGCAACCAAACAGAAAACACCTGATAATAGACAAGAATATAAAGCTTCAAAAGCTCAAAACCCAGGGGCAGACCTGGGATCAAAACTGGTACAATGCCATCTTCAGAAAAATTATATTTTCAGCAGCAGTACACCAAAGACAGATTCTTGTGCTCCTGCTTAAAGAAACAAATGAATGCTCAGTTGTAAACTGTTAAACTTGTAAATTTTGTATAAAGTAATGAGTAATTTCTTTATAATTTCACACACACACACACATATATATATACATAAACCCCCCAAGTCCCCCAGTGAAAGGGGTTACACGAAGAGGGTGTGGGACCTACTGTATGGATTCCTCCAAACCCAGCATCCCGACTAACACTGGAACAACTGGTTGCTCAGTGTTCTAACAGCTGCAAGAAGCAACTGCTGTCACAACTAGAGATTGATGAGGTACAACACAAATGCTACGGCAAGGGGGAGCCAGGACGTCAGGTCGGTCGGTGGGGGTTACCGAGCCCCAAGAACAACTAGTATGGTGCCAGAACGGCTGACCTGAAAGAGAAGATCATGGCTAAGCTGGAAACCTGGACCCTCCATGGGTGACTATCAAGACTACATGAAGTAACCTCTGAAAGGTGTACTAAAAGATATGAATGCTTGGCTTTAAAATGAGCAACAGCCACAAGGAGCAGCACCTTCCATGGAAAAGAAGACCAGAGGCTAAGATCAAGGCAGCACAAAGGGAAGTTAGCCAACTATCAAAACTGCAGGAAGGTGTGTTGAAGAAAGGGGTGCCTAAGAAGTACAACAATGTAAGGCCTAATGCTTTGTTCAGATTTTTCTGCCAGCATGTCTCCACAAGTCTCACCTGGCAAAATGAATTCCAATTTGGCCGTTAAAACTAAATGTGAATGTGGCTGAATCAGAAGGGAAAGGATCACATTTCATGCCATTTGTGCAGTTCACAGTGTCATGGGAAAAAAGCCTGAAACTACTTTTTTTTGTTTTTTTGTTTTTTTGTGAAAGTCTATTAAAACAACATGCCAGCAAAGCAACATTAACATCCTGCCCCCCAGATAAGAAATTATAAAACATATTTGAGCAAAGCAAAAAGCAAAAGGATGATGATGCTCAGTGAAAACAAACCTAGAAGGTGAGATTGACTGTAAAGTCTTTGCGTGGGCTAATTGCTGTCCTAAAGGTAAAAATCTCCCCCCCATGACTGCTTATACTGTAATTTAAATGTTCAGTTATAGGCAGGAAAACAAATCTATTTAGAGAGCATGGAGAAAAACAAACTCTGTATCTCCCCCCTGCTGGTACAGAAGCACAGTAAACTTTGTTTAGAATTTACTTTTGACACTGTTAGCCTACTGTGCTGTTTGGGTGAATGTGGAGTGTGTATTTACACCTCTTTTTTAATGCAAATCCTCTCTGGAATTTAGGCATTACAATGTTTATACTGTATAAAAAAAACAAGAGCTGAATTTTTAAAGGACAATCTTGATGTAAGTAGAATTTTCTTCCAATAATTTTTTTCCCCACTCTAAACCACTCAACAGTGCTCTGATACAGTGCTCTGATACATGCATTGCATGCATTGCATTTATCATATTCCACACATAAACAGAGGTGCTATGACCTGCACTAAAATCAATAACGGATAAAAATGAAACAAACACCAAATTTCCTTCTTCACATTTGCTTCTGAATTTTTACAGATAAAGCAATTTACTGTTTTTCTATAGTTTGAGAGCTGTTGAGATTTACAGTAATTGAATTTTGGGCTCGATGAGAGCCATCGCATTCTGATTAAGTGTTTACCACACATGCTGAATGAAGGTTTGGTACGTTCTAAAATTGTTTTCTGAGACACATTTTACAGAATGAAGTGTGAATTGCTTATATATTGTTTATTTTTTCCCCGAAATTTACAACAGAGGAGTGTAGAGTAGCCTTAGATAAATTTCAAGCCATAATTTGGAAGCAGTTCTGTATTCAGCCACCTGAAGTCTGTAACAACCTCCCGTGACTGAAAGCTACTCTTGGCTGCTAAATTATTCACAAGGGTCACCAGATTTAGCAGATTTTTACACTGGATGGCCTTCCTGATGCAACCCACACAGGATTTGTGTCTCCTTTCGGGAATCAAACCACGGATCTTTCACTTCGTGGGCAAATGTGGCAACCACTGCGCTTGACTGTAGTTATAGCAGTCAAAATAAATGGGTATTGAAATTAAATGCTATGCAGCTATGCAGTATTTATAATCATACAACCACACTATATACAAAATAGCTGCTGTGCTGAATATGAAACTTTGCAACACAGGTTGGAAACCGAAATGTTCAGTGCAGTTTCACAATGAGCGAGTCAGCAGCCCATTAAACAATAAACACATGAAACAATTGTATTCACTGAATTAATAAAATTTCTCTCTCCTGAACATGTGGCTCCAGCACTGCCCACGCCAGAGGAGTTGCAGTAGGTAAATGGATGGATGATTTCTGACAGTAAAATGGTTTATTATTATGAGGTACATGTCCCTCCCAGTGTGTGTGTGTGTGTGTGTGTGTGTGTGTGTGACTTTTGTTCTCTTCAGCTTCTTTGTCTCAAAAAGATGGGAGTTGTTGTCACTGCTGCATGAAAGGTTCCATCATCAAAAACATCATCCCTCATTTGCTTTATTACACGTATATACAGTCCTGGTAAAAGGAAAATACACTCTCTTTATAGTGCAAGTTTCTTCCCAGGAGTGCATGGCCCAGCAAATTCACCCCCAATTTCTCTGACCACTCTGCAACAGTCAGAGAAACTGCAAAAAACAAAAATACAATGCTCTTCCCATTCAAGTAGACGGGAGCTTCAAAATAAGATGTGGCAGGAGCTGCTTCTAGAAGGACTCTGGTCAGTATCACAGAGCCTGCTGTAAGTTGGTACTGAATGTACTGCCAAGTGCAAAAACATGCACAGAATTAACTTTTGTTGGACAGTAACGGCAAAACACTCAGCTGTGCCCCTGTCAGGTAAAATCAAGCTAATACACTATATTTGGAACTTGGCTTTTGCTATTCATTTTCCCTTAACGCACTGAAAACATTTATGTTTTTCAAAAACGAATGGCTGACTCATTGTTAGAGATGTTATTGACAAACTGCATGCAAACAAATGTGCACAGCTGGCTGTGCCCATTTCAGTAAATTTGTGGAGTCTATTAGCTGTGGTAAGTTAGTTATTTGGAACCCCTTTCTGAGTCAACATACTGTACATATTTGTGTGTGTCTGTGCATCCCAGCTGCATGGACTTTTTACATTTTTTAAATAACATGACACTATAGAGGAGAACAAAAGGGTAGGAGAGGCCCATTTCATGCTTTAAATGCTTCAAGATGGAAGCAGAATGACAGTGTTGCCATTAATAATTTGCATCTTAGCACTTAAAAATAGACAGTCTTTATTATTTGGGTTTATGTTAAAAATGCTCTTGATTAAACCCAGCAAGCTATACAGGGAACAATACCTGTATAGAGCAATCTGATCTATCTATCTATTCCATGGTCAAAAAATTCAAGCTACATAAATAATTGGATGGTGCATCATTTGAAAGCAAACAACAATGGATGGTTAGTGTCCACTGCTCATTAGGAGGACTGGCATACTAGAAAGAGATGACCCTTGACTGCTTCACTTTAAAGAAGGGCCACCAGTCAGAACAAAAACAACGTCCTCATTACGGACACTGCTGTCACAAACTAACTTTTTCTCGCTGTGACTGTCCCTAAAAGTCAGGAAAGAGCAAGAGAGTTCTGATTATCCAGTCAGCTTTAAAAGAGCCAAGCAGAAAAAGAACAAAGAATCGGTGGAGTCTGATCCAAAGGCAAACGGGGCTCAAGATGAGCTTTTTGAGATAAGATCAAGCAGAAGACACTCAGCACAGATGCGCGTGATAGTCTTGATAGAGTGCGAGAATAACAGAGAGCAGATTATGACAGAAGGAAAGAGAGACTCTATTGTGGGAAGACAGCGAGAAGACGGAAAGACCGAGAATATGAGAAAGTTTTTAAAATGTGTAACCACTTTTTATACCTCCTTTCTTCTGGCAGAATGACCTGTTGCTATGGAAACAACACTCTGGACCAACTGTGTGAATATAAATACATTTCTCCCAATGATTACCGTTGAAATCTAAACTGCCATCTGATTCCTTGATATCCCATCCTCATGAGATCAGATCCCTAATTTAAACCCCACGACACATCTTTAACACAATAAATTTGAACGAGCATCTGAACCTTTGACTTCCCAATGTAATTTCAAGTGAGTCATAACTGGCAGTCTGGGTTGGTGCTAGAGAAGGGGACATTGGTGTAATTTGGCCACTGAACTTGTATGGGAGTGTCAGGAGCATAGACTGTATACGAGATGGACCGCGAAGTGTGTGAAGGTTTTAAAACTGCATTCTTACTAATGCTCAGCAGGTGCAACTGCTTTTATAGCATAAGGAAGTTTGATTGCATCAAACACTATGAGAAAATTATGTTTCAGCTTCACTGATGTATGACCTCTTTCTTTCCTGATGAGTTCACGGTCTTAGTATGTAGGTCTTAATGTATGATTTTGTGAATTGTGGTCCCCGTTAGACTCAATAAGGAGGGCAAAGCAGCCTTAGGCCTTACCGTGGACCTGCCTTGTGATCCCTCTGCTTCTCAGTCAGATCCACTCCTCGCTTTTCTCGTCAGGTTTCAAATCACAATCAACATAGCTATGAACAAAATGCTCAACTTGTGGATTGACAGGTGGACTTCACTAACTGAAAGGAAACGCCACAATGGTTATGTCCATATTTTACATACATGGTCAAAGAGAAGTGTGTTTGCTTGCAGTGCCAGGTGAATGCTAGCTGGTAGTGCAGCCGATGTAACAACAATCTGGCATTTTGACTAACAACAAACATGGTAAAATAACGCCCTACTGTACTCCATCTGATATTATTGCAGCGTGGAATAGGATGACTTCCACCACATATAAAAACATGTCGTATTAAGTGTTGTAATTTATTTATTTTTGGCTTAAGAGAATTTTATAGCTAAACCAAAAACAAACCACATCAAACCTCTTGATTGGTTGGTGATTAAAATCAACACCTTTCTGGTCACAGTCCTCACCTGGAGTGTGAAGTAAGCCTTCCCCACTTGACCCTCTTTGCACTTAGCTTGATCTTGCTGTGCTCTCCATCTAAGCTTTGCAGCTCAATAATGCCAAAAAAAATTCACCAGGGACCTGTTGATACATCTTTATACCTATCAGCAGTCTCGGTCCAGCAGTAGGAAACTGTACTGTGAAGTCTGCTTTGACCTTTCTAAAGCAGTAAGGAGGCACACTGAGTTGCAGGCGGCTCGATGGGTCTCAGTGGGGAAAACAACAACTTGGCATTGAACAGTGTGTACCCAGAACAGCATACCGAACATGTCAAGACTAAGTGGACTCCAACCACTCCTCTGTGCCTCTCACTGTTTCCTTCCTTCCCACAATTCACTTCATTGCTTAATCCTCTCCATTTCTCGTGTTCTACTTCCCCTAAACTTTCTTTTGCTCAAACCCAATGTTGCACAGCTTTATTTGAAAGGTAGAAAGTTATCTGTGTACAAAGTCAAGGGGACTGACTGTTTTCAGGGGCCCCAAAGAGTGTTTGTGCACTTAAATAACCAGTGAACTTACATTTAGGTCAGGTTAGCATTTGAAAAAGCATGAAAACCATGTGAGAGCTGGTGAAACATGTCCATTCTCAATGTTATTGCTGGGGGCGTTTGTGAGAAAACAAATAGGAATTAATAAAAAAAAAAACTGCCTTTTTTCTAAAAGTGCAATTGAGTGTGAAAATTGTGTGTTCTGAAAGGGAAACTACTAGAAATACAGTAAACCTGTTGGATTTACTGTATCCACAGTGACATGTTAGTCTTACAGTTGCTAACTTGTCTCTTTAGTAAATTCAGATTTTATTTTTTTTAAGCCAAAGGAGGTTTTTGTTGAGGAACAACCTAGGAACCACAAAGGCTCAACACCAGTGTCACTGTTCACAGTGAAGCATGGTTTACATCTCTCTGGGCTGAGAGGGTGCCGACCATGAAAGAAGCCCCTGCTCCAAAACTGACACCTTTAAACTTGACTTAAATTTGCAGCTGCCCACATGAACAAACCAAATGCCTTCTGGTTAACAGGTTTATGGTCAGTTGAGACAAAGATTGAGCTATTTGGCCACAATGTGAGTAAAGGTGAGGCTTTCAAACCTAAGAACACTGTACCAACTGTCAAGCATGGTGGTGGTAGCATCATGCTTTGGGGCTGTTTTGCTGACAGTGGTACTGGTACATTGCACAAAGTGGATGGAATAATGAAGAAAGAGGAATACCTAAAAATTCTCAAATCAACAGCTAATCACACTGCATCAGCTAATTGGACCCAATTGGGTGTTCCAACAGGACAATGATCCCAGACACACATCTGGGACGGCCTTCCCAATGTCCTGACCTCAACCCTACTAAAAATTTTTGGACTATGCTTAAAAGTCTGTGCCAGGAAACCGACCCGTTTAAATGAACTCGACCAATTTTGCCAAGAAGAGCGGTCAAATATCCAGCCAGAATTATGCCAGAAGCTTGTTGATGGCTGCCAAAAACACTTGGTTAAGGTACAACTTGCTAAGGGACACTTAACCAAGTATTAGTGGGGGTTTATGTATATTTGAGTATGCATACTTTTGACCCTGCGTGGATTAGAGAAAATCTAAAATAAATTCAAACTTATGCACCAAGTTCTTGTTTTTTTTTACGTCATTAAAGATGTAAAGTATGCTGTGCAATAATTCCACCCTGGAAAAAGGACAGTTCAAAGAAATCATTAAAAGCTCCAAATTACCATGACATTTATGCATACATGTTGATTCCTGAGTGACACTGAAGAAATGGTGTATGACCAGGTTTTTAGCGTCATAATTCTGAGTACTTGGATGTTTTGGGGAGATTAAATGCATAATGCCATCAGTTAATTAGATGCAATTTAATTTACTGATTAGGATCACAAGTGCATCGTTTGTGTCGATGAAATACTGGGTTAATAAAGAGCTAAATTACATTACATCAGGTACAAAAGTTCATTACATCATGTATGATTTTCACACAGCTTCTGCTGACATCTGCTGCTTTATATTCATAGCAAAGGGAAATATTAAATATAACGCTAACATAGTATTGGTCCATTTAAATATCCTTTTGAATACATGCAACGTTTACAATGGAAATGCACATAAAAATGCCCCACAAACATGTCGGACAAACAAGGTCTGACCGATTTCATTCTTAAACCGCTTTAGTCTTCTTCTTATACAGACGCACAGCCCTTCCTTAAGGGTGCTATGTGAAGAATACTTATCAACATGTGTAAAACATGTAAATTATATTCTCTGAGGGAATTGCTGTAGTGGTTTCATATCAGGTCTTTTTGGTGAAGATATGAACGTAGCTTATCACATTACATCGGAGGACACAGACAGTCTGATGTGACATGATACGTGCAAATCTTCAGTCTGTTTTATATCTTAGTGCCCCCAAGCAGAATCAATCAGTTGTGATGCTTGCTGTTAATGATAATGACAAATGCAGGGACCCAGGACTCAACACTGTAGCCGCCTCCTAATTCGGAAGCCTTACTTCCCTTTTTGTACAAATACAACATGGGCTGTTGAACACAAAATTAGACAACAAAAGTGTTACACACATTACATATGGACATAATACTACTAATGACATATTAATATGTAATGCTATTTGATCTGTGTCTGTGAGCGTAGAACTTAAAAAAAATGTTAGTATGATGTAAATAACTAAATTTGTGTTAAATATACTGCATTTATTTACTTTTGTTTGACCCCTTTCATTAACCTTTACTGGAACAGTGATCCAGTGATGATAATTGAACATGGCACAGCCCCATGTAGACAAAATTCCAAGTGTGACTTCTAAGCATTACAAATCATCGTGAGTGTGCGCTGAAATAATGTAACTCTGTTTGTGGCAGCTATTAAAACTAAAATGCAAAATATAAAATTGACCTAAATCTTAACAAAATTCATCCATGTTAATATTATCCCATTAAAAAAAAAAAAGAATATTTCCTGTTTTCCCTCTTTCTAGTGATGTGATTTTGGTTACTTCTATAACAAGCCAAGTTATACTGACAATTGTTGGTCCTGAATAGATAGTGTGTAGTTTATTTGGTTGATTGCATTTTTATAGACTGTTAGGATCTCTGAAGACAATCCCATAGTACATAATTGCCAAGTACTATGCTGTTCCCACTAGTGACAGGCTAACAAAACTCATAAAGCTGATGGATGTTTCGGAGCCATACAACAGCACAGTTATTTCAACAGAGAATGTATTGTTGCGCAGGAGAACCATGCAGATTAACACCAGGGATGTCTATGTCCCCGAGCACAGTGTGTACACCTGTATACCATTTCCATATAGATTGCCTGTCCATCATTTCCATTTTGATATATAAGGAGAGGCAGGAATGATAGGATAGACTGGGAAAAACCAGAGATTGGGGAGACTTACAGGGAACAATATCTGTCAGAATGTGAATAAGGCAGAGAGAGAGAAAGAGAGTAGAACGGCCAAGTATAAGCTATACTATCTACTTGGAGTGGAAGTTGGACTTTATATCAAATATTCTGCCTCAACATGAATGCTGGCAAAAAAAGAACCAAGTGTTTGGTGTATTCAGCTTCTAAATCCTTAGAGTCCATAATACAAAACCCTTGGGAAACGAAAGGGAAACACAAAGAGTGAGGAAGCCCACAGCTCACAGGAAACATAGATGATAAAGGACGGGGGGGAAACGCAGACAATATACACACAAACAAGATAACGAGACAAGAGGAAACAGCCGGGAAGGACAGGTGGACTGAATGACACTAACGAGACACAGGAATGAAAACTGAACACAACATGCAGGAAACAGGGGACTGTCAAAATAAAACAGGAAGAAACCAATCATGATACAAAGGCAGACTTGGCACAACACGGGGAATACAACTAAATACAGAGCACACGAGGCAAGGGACGATGCCACAGAGGGACAAAATAGACACTGAAGCACAGAGGTGACAAGAAGAACAAAAGGAAACAGGAATTCAATACCAATAGCTATAACTAATAACCGGATTCAGAAAATTATAAGAAACTAAGAATATAAACTGTAAGCAAACTTAGAAAAACTGAAGAAATATAACAAAAAAAAAAAAAAAAAAATAGAACCTCAAGGAAAAAAGAATCAAATGGCCCAAGACCATGACAGTACATGCCAAGGCCAAAAACCTTATGTTCAAGGTTATAGAATTTTTTAAAATATAGATTTTAAATGTGAGCGTATACATTATGAGAGCTTCTTTTTAAACCAGAATTTGAAGGCTACTCACATTTTCTGTAAGAAATGGTGAGAAAAAGAATGACTGTGTTAGGGAGAGTTGGATGATGCTTTCAAAAATGGGGCCTGATTCTTTGTATGAAATGTTGCTCTCTGGCTCATGTTTCCATGTCTTTCAGCCCAGAGCACAGTAGTGGTCTCGCCCAGCCAAATTTTCTGAAAGGAAATTACTATAATGTCTGCCAGCCAAACCTGCTGAGAACCCAAGATATAAACTGGATAATATAAATAATGACATGACTCCTTCTGAATGTTTTCAAATTGAATACAGTTGAATCCAGTTCTGCTTTACTCACTAGCCCTTCACAGTGATTATGAATGGAAACATGCATTCTGGGCCACTGTGCATTGTGTGATGAATGCAGAAGCTGTTATAACACGGTCTGGCCACTATGCCATCCCTCTCCCTTGGGGCTTGGTTCAGTGTGTGGCCTTCCAGCAGCTGTTGGCTGACCAAAAGCTACTTTGCTAGAAGATTAAGCTATGAGGTGCAATAAGAGGACCTAATATCTAGCGTCTACGGTATCTACCTGCACACACAAATCAGTGTGGCTTTCATTGCCTGTGCAGTAATTTTAAAATAAAACCTGGCACAGAGGTTTGTTTTAGCAGTATTTGAGGTCTGTGTTATCTTAAAAAAAAACACTGTAGTGGCTTGTATCACTTGCACTGAACTTGGGGTTTCTTATTTCCTTTTTCCCTTATTTATGATATGAAATGATCGGAATTGGCTCGTCAAATACTGCAGGCTGTGGTCACTTTAACCTGTGAAAACACCTATTGGGCCAGAAGTAGAAAATGATTATGTATAATATGCAAAATTCATGCAAAAATTCAGTTTTATGTCACCAATGGCAGTCTGCCGTTACAAACATCAGATCAGGCAGCTCAGCTTAGAAGATGCCTCTGGTCCAACCTGTGGCTACAGAGCGAAGAGTGCTGGATGTACTGTAGGTGCTATGGCTTATTTCCATTAATAAAAAGATTATCTGCAATGTGTTTTTTTGTAACTCCCATAGGCAGCATCAACGTCTGTTATTTAACCCCTTGTGAACTATCCCATCATCAGCTTGTCTCTAGACTCTTTAGACTCTTTCCACGCAGAATGAAGCTCATAATATGGCTTTTACACCTCCTCTGTTGTTTTTCCATTGATACTTCTTGAAGTCTGTTTTGCTTGATATTGAAGTGAAACATGTCGTTTCCATGTGTGATTCACAAGAGGGCTCCTTGTGAGAACTGAGTGGCTCATTAAGAGTACAGCACTGAGGCCTTCTTCACCGCAATTATTGGCTAAATTAATCCCATCACTGTTCCCGCTGAAAAATCTCAATGAGTGTATACTACACTCACCAAACCAGCTGATTCTTTCTTTTGTGCTTTAATTAATCAGGGTTGCAGCTTTCATTAAATACGCTCTCAGTTAAACTAAGTGAGGTTCTCCGGTGAATGCTTATGCGACTATCACGTTTGAATGAGCAAATACAGATACCCATGGGTGCATGCAACATGGCCTCTCAAAATAATAGTCTGGAAATAATTTAAGGAAAGAGCTTCAGAAAAAGACAGCTTGTACTGCTTTTAATCGCTCTTTGAGGCCACTCGAACTCATGTCGATAGAATAGTTGCATGCTGCTTCACACGCAGTAAAGCAGTGATATAGCCAAGGTTAAATAAAAGTAAACAGGGTATGTCCCCCCCCCCCCTTTAGCACCTAAAAATCTTTATTTCCCCCCTCAAAATTCATCTCAACATCCAACAGGAAGACCGATTTTCATTCTAAAAATGAGAAAGAGAGATTTCCTTTTCTCCTTGGAGACTTTCAGAGTTGCACAGTAGATGTGCTGGCTCCCAAATACTTTGCAGTAAATGGATCAAAATCTTATGCTGGGGGTTGGATAATTGTTAACACTCCCCACTCACTCTCTTGAGGTCACTCTGCAGTGAGCCTGTTGGAGATAATTGGCCTTTCTCTGACTAATGAACAACCAAACAGAGAGACGAATGATGAGCTGCAGAAGAACATAAAAATAAACAGAAATTCATCCAGTAGCAGTTTAAAAAGATTAATTATAATTAATGGGTTTGTTTTTTCTTTTCATTTTACTAGAAGCAGAATTTTATTTATATTAAACAACAACGACGACAACAAAGCAAACAAGCGCACAACAAAATTACATAAATTGAATGTGTTCTCATTATGTTTTTGGACTGTGAAATTCACTTTAATGATGGATTATGAAAGAGTTTTCTGCCTCTTCTTTCGCACTAAGGGAGGTTTGTGTGTTAATCACTATGAGGAAGCTGCAGTTTTAGAATTTTGGACTAATGATCTTCCTCACGCAGAACAGCATAACTTTACATCATGCACCTATAAGTATATAGGTTCTGATTATTATTCCTTACATTTTCAAGCCAAGAGATAAAATGGTTATCCAGGAGCACACAGAGAGCTCTTCCACTAGGTCCATGGGGACAGACAAGATGGTGTGTGGGTTTGCAGAAAGAAAAGTCACAGAAAGGTCACTGCTTCACTGCACCTGCTGGAGAGATTACATCAAGGAAAGTTGCTAACAAGAAAGAGAGATATCAGACGGTGGTAGGATGGCTAAGGATAGATGTAGACAGCACAACAGCTGATATTCAAGAAACTGTCGCACATTTTTGCATTGACTTGGTTTCAGACTGCCTATTATGGAAGTCTAATGCACACCATTGGCAATGATTGCTCATTTTGTCTAGAGTCTAAGTAGCTGAAAAGGTCAGAGCATGAGACTCTATGGAAAAAAAACCCCGTCGAGTTTAAAAAGTAATCGTGTTGATATGGAGCCTTTTGTCTCAGCATCACTTTTTAATAGGACGTCCTTTAAGAAGTGTTCATAAATTGTAAGATATGACTTCATTCATTGTAAATACACGATGCTTTGATCATTTATAGGTCAAGTAAAAGGCCAATTTGCCAGGTTTTGAAAAATCAGTTGTAAACGCTCAGCGGTGTCTTAATAAATAATAAGCCATCTGTCTTCATTTATGAAGATTATTAAGTCATTAAGGGTCATTCGATTTTTGCTTTGTGGTAAGCCATTAGCACAGCATAGTAAATCATGTGCATATATAAAAGCTAATAAATCATTAATGAATCATTACAATAATGCATTAACTCTGCAGCTGCGTATATTTGAGTAGGGTTAATAAATGGTTTTTGGTCTTTGTACTCTGCAGTCCAGTACACTCTTGATATGACAGGTCACAGTTAGCCAGAGATCAACTACTCTGTTCCTTCTGATTAACTTTAATTTTTTGTGTCACTTCTGAGCTGAAGATTCCTCTGTGCTCTTGTTGTGGGAAACTGTCACATAACATGTGGCAGAAGTTGTTAAAGTAGGCTGAGAAGATTTGAATATTCAAGCACATTAGTCTTTGGGAAGTCAGAACTTGAGAGGCTGTGTGGGTTTCCTTTCTTTTTGACATGTTGTGTGGGATAAAATTCAAAATTTCAGCAAATTATGCACATTTTGAGCCCAGATCCACATCTGTTGGGTCAGATCGTTAGGTGGTTGAAACTGTGTGTAAACTGATGAATTGTCCAAAAAAGAAAGAAAACAAGAAGACAAAAGCGACAAAAATACCAACATCAGCTAAATATTGAATAATCTGTACTGTCTAAACATTTTTGTTTGTAGTTTTATGAGCACTAAAACTGTATGTTTTGATTATATATGTAAAAGCCCAATTAGTGACAAGGGGGCTTTTGCCCTCACAGTGCATTTCATTTGCATTCTCTGTACTGATGGTAAAGTACACGCTCTTTCAGTTCTTACATTTTACAGGACATGCTGTAATAAAAAAAATCACCTGGTCCTTAGTAGGTCTTAAAATTAGGAAAACAACCTCAGATTAACAGCAACACACGACATATTACACTGTGCCATAATGTTTCTAAACACAAAACTAAGTCAAAATGGGAAGGAGTGTGTGAAAAACTGAGCTTCCTCACAGACCCACCTGCAGGTGGAGTCTTCTTTTCCTGCCGGCACCTGCTCATTATCTAATCTGCTCATGGTATTTAAGACCAGACCGTCATTGCCACTATGTTATCTGCCTGAAGCCCATGAGATCCATCCCAGTTCCCTGACTTATGTTACCTTGAGGAGTTTAGTGGATACTGCCTGTGAGACCAACTTGAGCCTAACAGCTGGACTTAGCTGCTACAAACAAAAGAACTACCTGCATCTCACCTGACTGCCCACTCTCCACCAATTCTCTTGCTACTCCAAAGGAATCCAGCCTGCCCACCAACAGCCCCACCACAACTCATGTTGGAGAAAAACCACAAGTAAAGTCTCACACTTTCCTCATATAACTTCTTTTCTCACTGTCTGAGTCTGCTCTTTGGGTCCAATTTATGGTTACGCATGACAAGTTCATTGAGGTCTGAGGACATTTGTTCATGCACAGCTCTCTCAAGGTCCTGCCACAGCATTTCAATCAGGTTGAGGTCTGGACTGGGCCACTGCAACACCTTCATTCTTTTCTTTTTCAGCCATTCTGTTGTAGATTTGCTGGCATGCTGGGGATCTTTGTCCTGTTGCATGATCCAATTTAGGGCAAGTTTTAGCTGTCAGACAGATGGCCTCGCATTTCTAGACTCTAGAATAATTTGGTATACAGAGGAGTTCATGGTCTACTCTGTGACTGCAAGGTGCCCAGGCCCTGTGGCTGCAAAACAAGCCTAAATCATCACCCCTCCACCACCATGCTTGACAGTTGGTATGAGGTGTTTTTGCTTATGTTTGACTTGCACCAAATGTGAATGTCCAGAGATATCTGACCATGATGCACAGCATCCCCACTTTAGTCTTGTCTGCCCAGAGGACATTTTTTTCAAAAGTCTTGTGATTTGTGTTCAGATGCAGCTTTGCGAACCGAAGCTGTGCTGCCACGTTCTTTTTAGAGAGAAAAGACTTTCTCCTGGCAACCTTCCAAACAAGCCGTACTTGTTTAGTGTTTTTCTAATTGTGCTGTGATTAACTTGACCATTTATTATTTCCTTTTTATAAAGCAGAATTTATTGAGAGACATTTTCAGTCAGTTTTTTTTTTTTTCTTTTAGGGGTGATGCTCATTCATTCACCATTTCGGTCCTTAACAATAAAACCTTAACAACTATTGGACAGATTGAAGTCAATGACATAATGGTGCCCAGAGCACAAGTCAATAGCATAATCAATAGTTTACTCATGAGTGAACAGTAAAATTAGTTTTTTGGACACAGGTTATAAATTTGCATCATCACTGACATTGTGTGCAAAGGTGATTTTTGCATCTACACAAGGGGAAGAACTCCACTTTGATAGTTAGCACAAAGTTCAGCAGTGCGTAGTTCTATTGTCAAATTTAGCTTTATGTAGGAGATTAAATTACACACAAAAAATGGCAGTGATTGTCAAACACTTACTTTACTTTAACTTGCATTTGTGTTAAAGTAATATTTATTTGCAAGAAACCAACATAAGACTAGATACTCATTTTTTCATCATGCAATGTTTACCCAGGTCTGAAGCATGACAAAATGAACAGATTTCTACAAACATTTAGAAACCCTTCGTTTTTGCCTCTCTGACTAAACACGTGCAAGGTGACAAACCTTGCAAATTTTATCTTTGTCTTGCTTCTTTTTGTTTTGACTCGCTGCGCGTCCCCTCATGTATGAGGCCGAATATTCACTTGACTGGGAGACGGTGATAAAAGGGAGCCTACATCTCCGGAGTGATTGAAAACACGGAGAAAAACAAAACATTTAGCATTCATCTTCCGATCTCAATTTGTCATAGTAAGAGAGTGCGCGGGGAAAAAAAGTGAGCGCAGACGGCAGATAGTAAAGTGAAGGGGTGGAAAGAAGTGTGAGAGATTTGTTCAGCTCTGACAAGCTCACTTGTGCCAAAAATTGCATCTGCTGGTTCTAATTACTAAAAAATTTTGGCAATGCAAGGGAGGAACTTTGCAGAGTTGGAAAGAGGTTGTGTGAGTGATGGAGACATCACGCTCTCAGATGAATAGAGATACATTATTCACATTAAGCTCCCTTTATAAAAGGAAGTCTGATTCTCTTGAAAGAAAAGGCAATTACAGCAGTCATTCATCATCGAATTATCCAAAATTCAACAAAGCCGCTGACCCATGCAGCGCAGCTCTGTTTGTGAGGACTTTGTAAGAGAAAATCTTTTTCTGAGTTATACTTGTCGTCATCTTTAATGTAAAAATACTGCTCCATAAAAAGCATTGCTTACCGCCTGAAAGCAGTATGCACCCGTTTTACATCAGAGAGTTCACAGGTTGACGGCGATATGATTCCACACGTGATTACCTTTGGCTGTTTGAGAGAGGGCCCAAAAGGGAGATCAAGAAGACGCAGTAAGGGGTGGTCTTCACCGATGCTTGAGTGTTGGTGGCTGATAAGGTGACATGTTGTGGTGCCCTCAGGAGCTTCTTCTCTACTGCCTCTTTTCCTTACACACACACACACACACACACACACCCAC
>JAVDPK010002878.1:205185-237928 GCA_034780415.1 Cichlasoma orientale | reverse complement strand
ATGTGTGCTTGTGCGTGTTTGGATAGTTGGTGTGCAGGGATGTGTTGGTTTGCTTTCAGAGTCTTCATTTTCTGTTTGCATAAACAGTGTGTGTGAAATCCAAATATGGCTTTTTTATTTTTTTAAATATTTGTTTTTCTTTTGTGCATGCACATGTTTCCGTGTGGGTGCAATTTCCCTGAATTTATTTATTCTGGAGGCCAACAATCAAGTGTCTCCAAGTTAGTGTCCAACTGCTGGCAGCAGGTTATGTTTACCCCCCCCTCAAAAAACTGTACAGGCATTTCTGCTCAATTGGCTGCAATGCTTCAGGTGACTGTTGAGCTTACTAAGGTTGAGGTTAACAAGCTTTTAAAAACAGATTTACATTTTATCTATCACTTGCGCAATTACAAAAGCAGAGCTTAGATATTAGAAAGGTAATTAGGGGTGGATGTGGCTCAAGAGGCACAGAGTAAAATGCAATATGAATCTCTGTGTGACCGGATAGAGGCCAGCAAGAATAAAAACAAGCATCTAAAAGAAAAATTAACACAGGGTGTTGTGTAGGAGGCACAGATCACCAGCAGTCCTGCCTATACTGTTGCCATGGTTGAACATTGATAGTAGAGAGCAGACAATCTGGCAGTGATGTTATTTTTAGGAGCCGGTTTCAGATTATAAAGTCATGTCATGCTGTCAGAGTGAATATGCAATTTAGTAATGCAAGCTTTTAATATTATGTGTACACATTTTAATCAGGGCTCTCAATTTTTAGACACAGTAAATCCTCTCTGACCAGTATCACTGTTTTACTGCTAACATCCTTTTCTGCAGACTGCAATAAGGCTCCATCTTGGGACCACTGGGACACAATACTGTGGTGCAAACAAAGCGCAGTCATACAAACCACCAATCCCCCCAATGACTAGCCAAACCCCCAATATAATTGTCCAAGTGAAATGTGAGTGTGTAGACACTATCTGTCACAAAACAAGAAGTATTGCTCATTTGTCCAAACACACACACACCAAAACCTATCTTGTAAGAGTGTTCCAAGGTTGTTTTGTGCAGCTAGAAAATATCTCCAAAATGCATCTGATTCCATCTTTTAGTGGCACAGTGAAGGTCACACTTTTGTGTTTTCCAGACTTGAACTCAGCTGTCAGGCTTTTAATAGGCATACATAACAGATCACAGCACATCTGTCCTGCTGTCATTACCTTCCTTTTTAGTTTTCACACAGGTTTTGTAATTATTTTTGCTTGAATGTGTACAGTAGCACACCTTCTATCAACCTATTAGCAACCTATCTGTTAACCTGTAAATAGAGGCAAAAAAAACAACAACAACAGCAACAAAAAGTCTCCTCCTTCTTTTGGCTGCTCCCGTTACATCGCCACATCTGCTTCCATCTCACCCCATCCCCAGCCTCCTCTTCTGTCACACCAACCCTCCTTCTTAACACATCCACAAACCTCCTCTGTGATCTTTTTCTTTTACCCCTGCCTGGCAGATCTGTGTTCAACATCCTTTTCCCAATATATTCACCATCCTTCAACATGTCCAAACCATCTCAGCCTTTCCTCTTTGTTTCCAAACCGCTCAGCCTGAGCTGTCCCTCTGATACACTCATTTCTAATGCTGTCCATCCTGGTCACTTACGGTGAAAATCTTAACATCTTCAACTCTGCCACCTCCAGCTCCACCTCCTGTCTTTTTGTCAGTGCCACTGTCTCCATATCATACATCATAGCAGGTCTCGCTACCATCTTGTTATCCTTCCCTTTCACTCCTGCCTGCTATCCTTCTGTCACAAATCACCCCATGCACTTGTCTCCACCTACTCCACCCTGTTTGCGCTCTCTTCTTCACCTCTCTTGTGCCTGTCCATTGCTTTGTCGACCCCAGGTATTTAAACTCATCCACCTTCGTTACCTCTACGCCTTGCATCTTCACCTTTCCACCTGTGTCCCTGTTATTCACACACATGCATTCTGTCTTGCTTCAGCTGACTTTAATTCCACTTTTCTCCAATGCATACCTCCACTTTCACCTGCTCCTTAATTGCTACATCACAATGTCAACTGCAAACATCATAGTCAATGGAGACTCCTGCTTCACCTCATCTGCCAGCCTGTCCATCACCATCGCAAACAAAGCATCTGATCCCTGATGTAATCTCACCCCACCGTGAACCCATCTGTCACTGATATTTGGTCTCAGCCTTTACAACAGTGAGACAAAACACTTTTCTCAGAGGACATCAGGCCGGCACTAATAAGCGTTTGCCTGATATTTCACTTTACAGTAGTGCAGACTCGTTTATTGCTAGAAGAAAAAAGAAAACTGTATCTTAAACTGAAGTCAGATTACATTGGGTCACATGGCCGTATGCCTCAGAGCCTTGATGTTGTTTGGAGTTCTCGTAGAGGAAAGGCTACTCTCTCAACATTGTACGACCACACAGGTTAAGATGTGTTCACTGTGCATTACCCAAGACAAATATTAGCAAAAAAAGTAGGCTAGGCTCTTTCTTTTTCACTGTTAGATGCTTATGTGAAATTTGAATGTGATTTGCAATACAACACAACTTTGTTTACACCCTGCCTAATAACAATCATATTATTTCTAGG
Source organism: Cichlasoma orientale (assembly GCA_034780415.1). Lineage (NCBI taxonomy): Eukaryota > Metazoa > Chordata > Actinopteri > Cichliformes > Cichlidae > Cichlasoma > Cichlasoma orientale. Next base: position 235,313 of record JAVDPK010002878.1, on the reverse strand, counting down.
TTGGTCTTTTATACATAAATGTATAGCTTGTTATGTGATAATAGTGTACTACAAAATAAAGTGCAATCAGTACTCAAAAGGAAATACAACAGGATACAACATGGATAAATTCCACCAAGCAGGAGCTCGAGGGAGTGTGAGGGCGATCGTCTGATAAACCCGTGGAGGCACTGAGGGACGAAGATCTGCCAAAACAAAGCGAGTGACCAGTGCACACAAACCCACACGTTTACGCCTGTCCAAAAATGCAATAATGTGCAAACAACAACACTTAAACAACATAGAGGAAAGCCCTCCTGAGATCTGCTTAGACCAAAAAGGCATGATGCTTAACTGTATTACAAAAAAACCCCAAAAAAAACATGCATGTAAAAAGTGAAATATTACATAGCATTCATAATTTTTAAAAAAATCTATCTTTGTCATTTAACCTCCATTGCAATCATTAGGAATCTGAGGTACTCTGAGGCGTGCAGACTGGCTGAGAATTCTCTCAACATCATGTATGAATTTTGCCGCTGGCTCCAAATTAGTTTTTGATATGTTCTTGAGAACAGGGAGATAGTATTCCGGCATCCATATTTGGTTCCTGCTCCAAAGGGAATGGCCTAAAGTTACTGGACAGTGTTTTTGTGCACAGAAGCGAACCAAATTAAATCCTGCATACAACGACCTACAGTAAAAAAACAAAACATAAAAAACGTCAGCCTTTGTTGTGGACACAGACCGGGACAGTTTAGATTAAACCTGCATACATTTTCTTTTCCCAAGGCATCATGAGAGAATTCTACCTGCATATTTGGACTCAGTAATTATTTTATAGCTTTTATCTTTATGTGCGTTTGTGTCTGTCGCTCTTTCATACACATTCAGTACACACACTACCCAAACTGAAAGACACAGGTTAAAGAAACATTTTGCGTTCATAGCAAATTCTTATTTGAAAGTATATTCAATTCAAGTCTGAGGAAAAAAGAAAAAAGGCAGCAACATCAATTTTTGTCCCTCATTATCTATAATTGAAAAAGAAATAAAAGCAATATTGCTTCTTCATTCGCTACACCAAAATATATATCTTCTGGGCTGAAATTGCTATGAGGTTCAATACACCATGCAACTATTACAACGGCCTCAGGAGTTTGGGCACATGCAGTGTAAACAGGCAATCACTGGCAGAGTGTTCTCAGGTAATTTGCAGCAGCAGCTATTTGTCTCGGTGCAAAGGCTACAGAGAGTTTGGTGTCTAAGTGAGAGGGCAGGGAAATGGCAACAAGCCAGGAAAAGCTGGCTCCTGACTTAAAGTGGGAGGTTGCTGAAAACAGCAGCGCAGACACAGAATGAATCCAAACTGATCTACTTCTCACCCTTATGTAAATGCTGTTTACCCACCACTCAAAGTGTCATTTAGCATTTGCAGACAATCCCTGATATTTATGCAGAGTTTACTCAGGTCAGTGTGCTTTTTTCTTCTTTTTTTTCCTCCTGCATTTTCTGGGGTCACTTGCTTGGTTGCTAATGAATACTCCTCATGCAAGCATGGAGCAAGCATCAACCTAACACCTACTCATGCTTGGCTGAATATAAAGAAATTAAGCTTCTACGCAGACTGTTGCAGGAGGAAAACGAGAGGAATCGAGCAGCTGTTTATGAGAAAACTAATAGAAAAATAATAAGTACTAGTACCAGCGAGGCCCTGAGGCAGACTGGCGACCTGTCCAGGATGTACTCTGCCTCTCGCCCTATGGTAAGGACATACATATTAGGTCATCATAAGTCATTTAAGAACGCAGGCGCTTACAGGTAAACAGCAAAAGGTTAGGTTTCATCTTATGAGGATGGCAAATGCCAGTGCAAACTAAGAAACATACTGCGAGAGAAACAAATTTCTAGATCAGCCCACGTTATCTTCCTCAGAGCAACACTAGCTTTGCTAGAAAAAAAATCTACAAATGATACTGACAATACTGTAATTGCGTACCCCAAATCCTTCCAGTATCTCACTAACCCAACTTTACTGAAACTGTGAATGCTTATGCAAGACAGAGCAAAAGGAAAAAAAACGCCTTTTAGAAATACTGTACTGGATGTTTGGGCATCCATGCTCTTTTCATACTGTTACTTAAAACACCATTCTAATCGAAGGAGACACCCTCCCCCTAGTTCTATATGACCTTGCTCATTTTTTTTCTTAGATCTTCAGCACAGTCTGGGAAAAAAAAAACTTTTATAAACAAACTTAGGTAGGTGCATAAAGAAAGGTCAATCCGACTATATAGATGTAAGCAGTCTAAATCTACAGCTTTATTCTCAGTGCACGGCATGAAAAGCGGGAACATCACTCTGGTGGCTCAGTACTAATCTGTATGTGTATCTATATGTACGTCCGTGTCTGTGCAAACTCTTTAAAGAATTTCCTTTTATTATTTTGTTTGTCCTGATCCTTACTTTAGAAATGTAAAGAGTATTTGTGATGTATAATCCCTAAGGGTCTCTCTTTGATGCATATGATGATCAGGATGGTGATAATCTGTGTGACATTCACTGGCTGAGCAAAGGCCTGCATCTCAAATAGAAAGATTCTGTGTCATGAATATAATGTGCGACATACCCTGGAACAATACTGAGAGACGGTGTCTGTAGAGTTGATTTTAGCTACACAAAAACATCACTGCTGCTTACTCGGTGGTGAAGATTAGAGTGAATTGGCCATTTTTGTTTTAAAATACAGTCAAATGACTGACTGGGTGTCAGGTGTTGAGTACTAGGCTTTTATTAATACCTGTCACAAGCATGCCATCAGACTCCCACAGTTACAGTAGCAGAGGGGGACAACAAATCTCAAAAACCCGCATTTTTATTAATGGGTCTCATTTTACGAAATAATACAAAATGACACGCATTCATGGTCTCTAATTGTGTTTTTTTCAAAAAAGGTCTTTAGGGGAATTTAAGAATCAAATTTAATGGAAATTGGATTACCTTTTTAGCATTCATGTTCTTTCCATGCATGGCTCATTTCATTTAAACGTCTGATAAAATTGGACGGAAATAGTTCTTTGAGTTCTCGCAGAAAAGAAAACACACATCAAAACGCAATAGAAGGAAAAATCTCAACTTTTTGAAACAGATGTCTGAAAGGAAACGGTCAATTGAAAACAATAATAGCATAAAGAAAAATTTCATGTCAGAAAATGTTTAGCATAACTTCAGAGGCGGTAATTTGAATGGGCTAAAACATTTAATTAAATTTGAAGGCTGCGGTAATCCTAGATGACAATTTGTAATATGTGTACAAAAGCAGTTTCTCCCCATTCGAAAGGATCTGTTTTCAGTGATGTCGGGCCTACTTCATTCCGAGAGTTAAGTTTCCATAAAGATAGTTGCTTTTATCTCTGTCAGCTGTGGCGGGAACGCCCTCACTGGGCCACTTACAAGGTTACTGTAGGTACAGTAGATCAGCAGGAAAAGAGTTTTAAGCTTAAGTTTAAGTTTGCTTTTTATCTGAAACCAATGTTATCTCATCTAACTTATATGCTTTTTATTTAGCTCCGAGCTGACACAAAACAATTTGCAAATCAATTAACTGCGAAAAGCATGACCAGGCTTGCGATGCGGCGACACCAGTAGCGCTGATGATGAGAGGTGGACAGGCAGTCTGCCACTTGTGTGGACTTTAATTGCTCAGTTTTGTGAGGGGCAATAAGGGTATCTGGATTTGCTGTTAAACTAGAAATGAGTGACTACAAGCAAAATGACACCCTTTCTGCACATACGATAATTTGCCATTAGTCAATCACGGCATTTAAAATAAGCCTTTAAAGTTCTTGTTAATAAATAAAGGCAAACAGAACACTTGCTGCTGAAGCTGGCAGACAGTCAAAAGCCAGCAGTAAATACAAGCTGGGATAAAATAGTGACGATACCTTCATTAGAAGAAAAAGTTGAATTCCAGCTTGATGAAAACCATATGTCTGTACATTTGCATGAGATTCATGTTTCATTCATGCTTCCACCTTCCTTCATTGTAGTGACATTCATCATCTGTCTGATTAATACTTAAATATTAGCTAATGCTTGACATTTTCCCTTGATTGTTTGATGAGCTCCATTTGGTGTCGGAGTATCTGGGGTCTAGCCCACATTCTCCTATTTTTGGTTTGCTTTATCTCCTTGTGAAACAACAAAATCGTTTCTTGAGAGAACCAAGACTATCAGCATGCACGCTGCAGTGAATGTATAACTAGCTATGACCATGAAGAAAAATGACCCAATTTTATATTATTTTAGCAGCTAAACACAGAAAAAGGCCTTTTCTGTGTTGAATGATCACACAGCCCTTTCCGTACTAATGTAAACCACTTTCACAACAACCAGCTGGGGTAAGAACACTCTCCAGGAGGCAGGCAAATCATAAAGTCTGCTATGAAGAGAAGCCTTCACAAATAACAAGGGTTCCCCACAAGGTACAAACAAATTGAACATGACCTCCAATCTGAACGACAATATCAGTTATTTGTTCCAAAACTGAGTGTTTCCAAAATGAACGCCCTTACATGTGGCTTCCTGTGCAATGCCAGCATGCCATGTGGCTGTAGCTCAGGAGGTAGAGCAGGTCACCTGCTACTCAGAAGGTTGGTGATTCATACCCCTGGTTGCTCCAGCCTGCATGCCAAAGTATCCTTAGGCAAGATCCTGACGTGCTTGTGTGAATGGGTGTGAATGAGGCATGTTGTATAAAGTGCTCTGAGTGCTCAAGTGCAGCAGAAAAGTGCTATGGAAGAACCAGCCCATTCATTTAATGTTTAAGCTTTTTCTTAAAGATCTGCACCTGATGACGATGACGTGAGAGGTCTGACCATTGGGTCTGACTGGGTTATAGACGCTGAGCAAGTCACAGATGGTAACAGTAACTGTGCGATCAAGCAGAAGCAGAAGACTACTTGAGACTGAAACTCTGTGAATCACTGTTGATCATCAGGCCGCTGATGACTTTAGTAAGAGCTGTGTCTGTGCTACGATTGGCTCTGAGACCTGATTGGTACTCATCATAAAGACTGTGAGATGAAAGGTTTTCATTCAGTTTGTAAAACGGAATGAATGTCAAGGGAAAAGGAAACCACATAAACACACAAGCAGAACAAAAGAAAAACTAAGGACACAGACGTGACCATAAGAAACGACAGGATTCAAAGAAAGTGAAGAACAATATACTTCTCCTGACCCTGTGGAGTATTTCCATATTCAAAAACAACTTGTTGGATATAATGAAATTCTATACAGCGGTCATCAGCTATTGTATTACGAAGTGACTGTATGTGTTGGCAATTAGATCAGCGTTGCTATAGCACTATGGTAATTTATGATAATACTTTTTAATGTCATTTTGTGCTAATGTGATAACACCTCATAATATAATATATTGGAACAAGCATGCATTAATGCAAACAGCAGAGCCTGGTCCAGATGCACCAAAAGCTTATGTATTGCGTGGCCGTTGCAGTATTTGCATTTTATATTACAGGCATTGAAACTGTTGTGTCCACCTTCTGTTCATGCACACGCAGCATATGGCTACAGATAGACTCTTTAACCTAAAATGTAATAACATTAGCATATGAGTTAAAAAAGCTAATGCAAGCATTTCTAATTAAATTGATAATAATACAGCACGATCAACAGACTATACATAACATATTTTAGCTGTATGAATACGCAATGTCTTATAAGCTAAGGGATTTTTTTTTTACTGCGATGCCAGTTTCATTTGTTAAAGACAATTTTTTTTTGTATAGCATATTTAAACATACTATTTTCTATCCTGTCTGAACACAAAAAAACAAACAAAACAACAACAAAAATGATTTCCCAACCCGCAGGCTTCCGTCTCACTATCATTCTCTTTGTTTTCCCCAACTAATTACAGCTACAGGTGAAAGGACCCGTATAACAACGGAGGCTGATGAGGCAATCTGTACAAATCAAATCTGACACGTTTGACATTCTCACATCTGTTTTACGGGCTCCTTCTTTAACACACACATCACACGCAGACTGATGCATAGATATACCTCCATCTCCGAAACACAGATGTTGGTGTAGTTCATTTTTAATCCACACATACACTGTGGAGAATGGAGAGAGATATAACGAGACTGCAGCAGGTAGGGCTGAATGACAGGTCATTAAATGAGCCAGTGAAACATACATTCAGCCTCTGCTCCTCTGACCTGTCTTGGCAGAGGAACAGACAGTGGTGTTATCACATACTCTATTGCCCAACCCTACCAGAGCCATCTGGGGACCGTCTGCATGTGGGTTTGCATCAGTTTGTGCGAAGGCTGTGAGGTCAGCCTTAAGGCATCCACTCCCAGACACACTTACCTTGCTTGGTGACTGTGGAGTGTAACGGCATTGTGGGAGTAATAGTCTTGACCCTAGTGGTTCTCAGTTGCGTTTCATTATGAGCAGCGCTTCAATGTTGACACAGTGTGATGACTCACAACCTCTGTGTTATGACCTCGTGCTACTGAGTGGCTGCAGATGAAACACATCACTCTGAAATTTGGTGAAAAAAAAAAACTTTGTTTGAGACCTTTGCTAAAGACGTGCGAGGTGATTGTTACCCAGATCCCTAAAACTTATGTCATACGGATGTGTCGTCATTCTTATGAAAACTTTCACAACAGCCTTTTTGACAGATTATGGCGTTCAAATGTTTCTGTTTTAATTATATTTATGAGTCTTAAGTAGATGTGATGCGATCTGCAGACAGCTGCCACAAAGTCTCTTCTTGGAAGACCTGATATTAACCAAGGTAAACTGATCACCACTCCATTATGTCAGTGGCCTTCCCAAGCAGGACAATCCACCTATTTACAAAAAGTCCTCAAGGATGTGACAAAGAGTCCAAAGGCATTGACCCATATTAGTTTAATTTTTCTCTGTTATTCAGCTCTGTATTGCAGTATGTTACCAGACAAGGACAGGGTGACTGGGGCCCCACTCTGGAGTCAGTCCTGGGGAGGGGGCTTAAGGCAGAGTGCTTGGTGGCTGGGCCTTAGCCCATGGGGCCCGGTCAGGAGTAGTCTGAAGAAACAATGTGTGCCCACCCTAATGCGGGCTCACCACCTGCACGAGATGCCGTAGAGGTTGGGTGCAATGTGTATCGGGTGGCAGTCAGTGGTGGATGCCCTGGCTGTCCAAACTCTGGCTTTTGAAACTAGTTTTTAGGACACAGAGCGTCACCTCTCTTTTATGGGGAAGGAGCATTAGGCTGAGAGATGCTGGCTTGGGGTTCACTGCCTTTACATTACAGTTTTCCCCAGTTGATGAGTCCTGACTGTTGTTTTGCACTTATGCACCACTCAGTTACTCTTTCTTGGAGTCATTGAGTTGTGCAGGAGGGTGCCTCACCGGGGGACTCCATTATCCTACTGGGAGACTCGTGGGCGATGACAGTGAAACCTGCTGCGGTTTGCATGCATGCATGAATGGAGCTGTGGCCGCAAGGAGGTTGGTGCCTGTCGTGGTGGTAATCCGCAAACCAGATGGTGGACACCGGAGGTGAAGTGAGCTGTCAAACTGAAGAAGAAGTCCTGTCAGACATGGTTAGACTGTGAGACTCCAAACTTGGTTCCACATATAGGTGAGGCAATGAATCTGTGTTACCTTACTTAACATTATTGCTATTTCATAGATGAAAATATATGTTTTGCTTATATGTATATGAATCCCTATACTCTTAAAAAATATGGTCATTGGTTCAAAAAATGAAATACCACAAAGTTAAGAAAGCTGAGTTATTTCAGCTTGCTATATTTTTAGGTTGCGTTATTTAATCCGAACTTAATTATACAGATGTAAAAGAGCTCGTCGTAATTTTAACTGAAATTCACTTTATACCACCTTAAGTGGCAAATTGATTATCTCAGAAAATGTTAATGGCACAGACTTTTTTTAGAAAGCTATGAGGAAAATATTTTCATTTTAAGATTTGGAGTGCTTTAATTCTATACATGACTTCTCTTGATCTTGTGCTCTATACACCACAGTTATAGGTACACTGATTCTATTAAAGGATGAATAACAGAGGACAAAGAAATAGAGAAAGCAGGTTGTGAAGAAATGGATGAAAGTGTAGATGTTTTGCTCTCTTCGGGACTAAGACATACTTTAAGACGACTGTGCGTCCCAAGTGAAATGAAAATACTTTGAAAAGAATAACATTTTGGTTATAGTTCTGTAGAGAAGACAGTGGGAAACTGATATTCTGTAATTATAGGAGTAGGTGTAAAGCTGCGTGACAATGGTTTATTTCAGGACAATATGCTTTTTCATAATTATTTTCAGCTCACTTTAGAAAAAGCAATCAATTATATTGAGCAGTGACCTTTTCTAATTGCAAAACAATTGGATGCTGATTTCCCTTGTGACATTTTTGTTATACATGATCACATTTAAAAACACTGACAAAAACAAAGTGGTGAGATAAAACTTACTTTTTCCAGTCTTTTTCTTAATGAGGGCTCAAGATACCAGCGCTGACTTTCTACCACTTTGGTAAATATCAAAAGATGAAAACAGGATTAAACATATTGTACATCCCCTTGGTCCTCATCTGGCAAGTTTGTTTCAGTGCACAATATGAATAATGTGCCAGTTAAAGAACTGAAACCTAACCTGGAGACGAAAGCTCGGTCCCCGTTAAACAATTTACTTTTGCGCCTGCATCGGATTGAAGGAAAACAAATCGAGCTAGGTGCATCCAATCAAACTTGAAACTAAATCATTAGCTGCTACATTATTTAATGTGTGTGCTGTTTCCATCAAAATAGAATAATGTGTTTTGCCGTACATTAAGGCTAAATAACCAATAGAGCTGCAGTAGCTCATCATGAGGAAAAAATTTTAATTACAGAAGAATGAAGGAAGTGCTCCCAAAGGCCCCCGCTGAATGGCGTTTCATGGCGTGAATTAGCAGGCATGCAAGGTGATTTATTTTCCCTTTCCCTCGTTTACTCGCACTTACACACACACACACACACACACACACACAGATCTGTGCCAACATGTGCCCGCGTGCGTGCTCTTGCAGTCCCAGCTGTCACAAAGCTTCGGTTTCACCCCAGTTGGCCCTTTGCTTTTAGGCCATTGTGTGCTCTCTTTCAATTTCAGTGTGCCCTGTGGTGGATACAAGCCATTTTGGAAACTGCTGAGTGTATCAAACTTTTCTGCATGGCTACCACGGAAGAAAAATCAGCTCATCATAAAAAACTCTCCGGGGCTTCTAGACAGGCCGAGATAATGACCGGTCAATTTACATCTTGAGACGGTGTTTCGTACATTTATATTGAATGTTTGTGTTTGCAGTGTGATCGTTTGCTGTTGCTAAATTGCTCTGCTGAGAACACCTTGAAGGAATGATTTTATTACATTAATTGCTGCATGTGTTGTCTGTCACAAATGAGATCCTTACATGACGCAGCATCTTTGTTCATGTGTTTTTAAAGTAAGTTATTACTTTAGAGCCACAGCAACATGGTTATAAAGATGTGCCTGTCAGTCAATCCCTTCTTAGGTCTTTGTTTCGTTGGAGCATTGATCCGATGAAATCTAAAGCAAACACTGAGTGAAAATAAAGCTCACGTGAGACAAACTTTGCTCTTGCCGCTCTTGCCTTCTTATGTAAAAAGTTTTTTTTTTTTACAACTTGTTAGTTGAGACAAGTTGTAAAAAGAGGACTGTGGCAAGAGGACTAACAAGAGCAAAATACATGTGTATTTCAGACGTGCCAGTGTCAAACCAACAGTATTTTATGCCCTGAGAATCAGAACAGGTTGATAAGCAGTACAATTCAACAACTACAACCTCTCCTGTAATTCTGTTTGAGTCAATACGTCTAAAACAGCTTGAAAAATCTTCGTCCTCGGGACGTTCAGTTGCGTGCACCTGTTTTTGTATTTATACTTGGTAGGCTCTTCATCATGTAAAAGTTGAGGGTTATTTTTTCACTCAAACAGTGTAATAAAGTTCACTCAGCAGTCGCTGTTTGCAAAGCAAAGTCTGGTCTGAATCACTTTTCCGTTTTAATCAATTCAGCAGCTGAAACTATTACAGCAGATTTACTCTTTCATCAGTGTTTGCTTTTCTCTCTTCCCCACACCACTATTCCCTGTCTGCTTCTATCTGCCTCTGTAGATCATCCATTTCTACCCCAGCTGCTCCGTGATTGTATTTTCCCTCATAACCCTTCCCACATCCCCAAATACACATTTTTCTTTTCCTATGCCTATCTTAGATTTTGATTTGAGTTTGTCTGGGGCATGTTTGCTCTCCCCCTTGTACTCAGCAACCAGTGGAAAAAAACTGGTAGGAGGGTGGATTATTGTTTGTGAGGGAAGAGGGAGTCAAAAGAGAAGAAAAAGACAGAGGTAGACATGGCGAGGATTTATTTCATAGGCAGTACCTCCTGATGAGATTTGTGGTGTTCAGGTTTTCCGTGTCTTGTAGGAAGGTTCATGATACCACTGCGCAGCTGAAGACTGAAGGAGGAGAAAGACTCATCCATTTATCAACCTTTCACATGTTCCCCATTTTGCAGCATCAGTGCACATACACATACGATTTTCTGGGTGGGGAACAAGGTCTCCAGACATTTTTGGAATGACATGAAAAATGCATTTGAATATACTGGTAGGGGAGAAACAGTGTTAGTGTTAAAAACAGCTTGTCAACATTAGGATTACCAAAACGGTTAGAGTCTACTGTAAATCCAGCAATTTTGAAATGCACCCAAAGTAATTTTAAAATGAAAAATATTTGGTAATATTGGGGGTTTGTTAGTTGTATAGCAAAAAGTACCTGAAAAAAAATGTTTTGTCACTTGCTTGTTGGTCACATCCTTGGGCACAGCAATGCTCTGAGCCAAATGCTAACATCAGCATGCAAACAGACTTACATGTAAATGTTAAAATACTGACATTCAGCATGTATAATTTTACATCATCCTAGTGTCTCAGCATGCTAACCTTTGCTTATTAGGCCTGAATATGACATTAAGCTGGATAAACGTTTTTGAACATTCTTTTTAAATGATGCGCGTTTCCCTTAAAGGAATCCATTAAGGGAAACATGTATGCAACAAATTAATTTTAATCTCTCTAGTTAATTTGAGAGGGGGGAAAAGCAAAAACAAAAACTGTCAGTTGGAGGCACTATGGGATTCATTGGCTGGGAGTCATTACATGCTTCCAAAAACTTTATTGCATTCCAAATAATAGTTGCTGCGGGATTATATCTGAAAGTGCTGCGGCAAGTTTGGCTAAAAACACTGAAGAGTTAATTAAAACAAAATGTGTGTCATTATGGACAAGGTTATTTTTTAAACAGTTATTTTGCACCCTAAACTCCTGTGGTATATTGCACATTCTTGCAAATTTACTTGAATTACCTTAATCACATAAATGATTTCTCAAAAAACGGAAAAAAAAAATCTATCTGAGCTGACCAAATGCAACCACACAAACCCATTTTTTACTCTTTTCTTCCCAAACAATGACCTTTGTGTAGACCTTGTCAAATCTGGAACCGATCAGGCAGAGAGTGGTCCAGAGAGGCCTCTGTCTGTATATATGCCAGAGTGCTGTTGCCCTTTTCGCCTACAATTGCACTTCTATTTGAAGCAACTGATTGTTGTGGCTGGGCCCAGGGGTCCTGTGGAAGAGACATTCAAAGTGCCCTTCTGCTCATTTTACGGCCCACAGACCATGGCACCGTTGGTTGGACTTAAGTGCCAACTAGAATTGGACACCGCAGCACTATAAATCAAACACCACCAGTTCCTTTGACTCAGCTACCATAAAAACCAAATCAGAGTCAGCATGAGCCTCCAAATTGCACAACATGTTTTGTAATTCTTTATCTGTGATGACAGGAAGAAGCAGCAAGCATACCAGCATAATACCAAAGACCTGGTTGAACTAAGCTTTGTTTTGGACAGTTGCTATGTATGTATCAGAAATTTTATTTCAGACATTAAAATCTATTTGAATATTAAAGGACAGAAAAGTAATAGAAGACAACACAAGGACAACAACAACAACAACAACAAGACACATATACACAAACAAATATCTAGTGTAGAGACATGTTGTCACGGAAATCATGCCACACACACAAGTGAAAAATCAGGAAGGTTTAACGCAGCTTGGTATCAAGGCGCTATCCTTGGTACCTTCAGCACATCCACTTACATGTCCAGATAAGGCTAACTCACTCTGTGACACACACTCTGGCCTACTTCTTTAAAACTGGATAAAGCCGATCCTGTCAAGCCTTGGGGGGGTTCTACAGATATAATTCACCTCTTGCAAAGGACTCAGGTCATTTAAGTGAAAATTCATTATGACCTTTCTGGGACCTTTCAAGTAGAAAAAAAGTCTGTTATACAGTATCTTAAAGCAAATCTCTGCAAAAAAAAAAAAAAAAAAAAGTCACAATATGATTGCTTTCCTCATTTTTCTCACATCAGGATAACTGTTCAAAATTACTACCAGTATTTCTACAATGGTGGATTTGATAAAAGGAAAGGAGTTAAAAGAAATAAATGCTCTAAATAACAATTCATCTGCTGTTTGACTGTGACAGCTCTGTAGTAAAGTGGTGTTTTTGAGACTTTGAGACTCCAGAAGTTTTCGGGAAATAGATATAAACGTGATCTGGGTCCATTGGTTACCCCCTTGTGGTAAAAGACTAAGACACGCCACAGCAAGAGTGTAAGACAGACGAAGATAAAATGAGGAAGAAAAAGTAGGAGATTACAAAAAAGAGAAAAACTCAGAAAGGAGAAAAAAGACAAAAAAAAGTTGAAAGAGAAAGATAACAACTCAATAGAATATTCATGAACATTGCCTAATTTTTATTCATGCTCTGCTGCTGGTGATGATGGGACCTTGACACTAGAGCCCCCGCTTTCTGATAAGCATGCATTCATATGCTCCCACCCACCCTTCAGCTCACCCATGGCCCCACTTCACCGCTCTAATCCTCAACCTCCGTTTGGATTCCAAGCTGTGGGGACCAAACTGTCTTCTTCCTCAGAAGCCTTCGAGGCTATTGAGCTCTAGTACTTACTGTGCGTAATATGATCAGGCGGGAGTGGAGCCCTCCACCACTGAGGACAGCTTGCTGTGTAGATAATTTTGTCTCAAGGAAAGTCACATTTCTCTCTCTGACATGACTGACTGGATAAGAGCTAGCATACAAAGAGAACTGGAAACACAGAAACCGTCACCAAAGCATGTGCATGAAACACTGGGGTAGTTACAGCAGTGGCAGAGGATCAGTTAATCAGTAATGCTGGTTATGTTGTGTTTTTTTTAAAAGCATGAATTGAATCGTGCATTCTTATATGTTTCTGTCTGTGTAGCTTCTTTCTGTGCCGAGTCCTCTCAGTAGCAACCTAAAGTGAGGGTTCATTTGCTACAGTATGAACGTGTCTCCATGACCCCAGAGTGGACTAACGCAAAAGATGTTTTTTTGTGCAGGATGCAGCTAGTAAGAGATGTATTAGCAACCAAAATTAACTCATCTCATGCAAGGCATGAGAGTCAGGGTTGCAGGAGTATTAAGATAAATATCTTCCACTCACAACCCTCCTTTTTACAGTTTTTGAGCAATTAAGACGTAATACCATCAGCTGCATTGGCCAGTGTAAAGAAGGTTTAGGGTTACAAATTAGCATGATGCAGGTGATCTACTAACAATGTCCTACTTTAGGAACATAGATGCAACAAGTTCATATGACCAGCCTACAAGCCTAAAACAAGACCTGATAAGGGAGTGAGTCAAATAGTACAATGTAAGCATATGTTTTGCGCATGTTTTTTTTCTGGAGACTGCACAGGAATTCAAATCGATGAGAGGCAGCCGAAGGACATTTGATGTTATTGGGTATAAGGGTGAATTCTTCCATTAGAGACTAACAGAGTATGTTTGTGGTTTTGTAAGCTGAGACAGGTGTTCTCTGGATAAATCTAACAGCTCAGGTGGAATGCAGAAGAAGGGCTGCTTTATTATAAATAAATCCACTGGATACACCTGAAATCTGTGCGTAACAGCCTGACATTAAAGATTCAGAACAATCTTTGTGTAAATGTAGTAACTACTAATGTGCTGCATTTGCAAATGCCCTTAATCACTATTTTTTTTTTCTGCATGTCCCGTGAGGCTGCAGTTTATTAAAGCCAAAGAGCTCACAGCTAGCTGTAGACATCAGTGTGTCTGATGAGGCACCTGAGTGGCAGCAGCTTCATTTCTGAGTGCAATAAAAGGAAAGCACACAGTGGAACACTATCAGTCATGGATTGGCCTCCCCAGAGCCCGGACCTCAACATGATTGAAGTAGTGTGGGATCATACTGACAGAGAACAGAACAAAAGGCAGAGCTTCCAAAGAAGAGCTTTGAATGTCCTTCAAGAAGCCTGAAGAACTATTCCTGAAGAAATTACAAGAAAGCTGCCTCAGAGAGTTCAGGCTGTGCTGAAGAATAAAGGTGAAATATTACCAAATATTGACTTTAAAGCTCATTAGAATTGTACAAACTTGCCTTATAGACGGTTTGCATGTTTGCACACATTTTAAATAGTTGCAGCTTTTGCACTTTGCAGATCTCAGTGTTAAAAAAACGTCCCGCTAACTCTAAAAAGTAACTTTGCTGACTGTAATATATCCATGGCCTGCATGCATCTTGTATTGGCCAACTGTTCTCCCACTCACTCTGATGTTCCACGGTACATTCTGCTCTGTTACATTAAAATATCAGTAATACTGATGACAAGACGGAGCCTGGCTCTAAACATCTGGGATGAAGACTTAGTGAAGTGCTACAAGATGGAGTCAAACTTTTAATTATGCTCACAGCTTTGAGCAATCCACCCACACCAATTATGCGCTTGTTCGGTTAACATCTCCACCTGCATTGCAAATAAATTTATGCTGAGACAAATGTCACAGCCGCATCAGGTGTAAAATAAGACATGCTTTTTTTTTTTTTTGGACATAATTTGCTGGAAATTGCCTGCTACAAGAAAAAAAAAATCCACCTGCAAAAATAGCTGTGTCTAGGCAAACTGAGTTTTTGCTCTAGAGTTGTAAATCTCACCATTAATCTGCTATAATGGCTACAAGAGAAGAGGATGTTTAAGATAAATGCTATTTTGGTCTCATTCTGAGCTCCTATGTCATACTGTGACATGAACTGTGAATGAGGTACGAAGTACGGTGGTCAGTTCTTTCCTTGTTGCGCCTTTCAGCTGCACAAAGGGTGATGAGCAGCTGCCAGTGGCCCACGGGCCACACTTTGAGAACCCTGGCTGGAGGCTAATAAGTAAGCAGATTTTTATACTGATTAATCTAGCAGTAATAATGCCAACTGAGCTTTTGAACCCACTCAACTTCTGGTGCTCTTCATCAAGTGAATGCCCATCTGAGGCTCACTCTTTTTTTCTTCTTTTTTTTAAATTTTGGTTTCTATCACTCTTCTGGAAAGCTACAAAGAGCTGTCAAAGAAAACAAAAAAAACATTCTCTTCCTGTTTTATATGAGTAATTATGGTTTCATTTCATAAGCAACGCTTATTGACAACCAGTCTAAATGCTGACACAGTCATTATTATAATGTAGAATAATGACAGTGTCAGCATTTAGACTGACACTGTCAACACAGGCTGTTGGCTATAAAGTGCTTATACTACCCAGTCATATGTAAAGTGCTAACCCCAATATGTTACCCACTTGCCACTGGGACACAAACTTCAATACAAGAGCAGTAAATTTAGGTCAGAGTAATGAGTAATATCACAAAATAACCACATTCTATTACCAGTTTTAATTCACTTCTTATATAAATAAATACATTACATAAATATGTAACTATGCATACTTTTGAGTAATTTCAAACTCAATTTCTGCTATTACGACGGCCCCCTGCAGTACCTTCGCGGACCACCAGGGGGCCTCGGTACAAACTTTGGAAACCGTTCTACTGTATATCATAATACTGTGCAAATTGCATTGATTTCATATTTATAAGTGGAGATAAAAAACCTAGGTAGATTGAGTGAAAATCTGTATAGTCATACAATGAAATAAAAAAAATGCTGTAAGTACACTGTGTTTGCAGTACAATGCATAAAATACACAGAAAATTACATACATTATGTGTATTGTACATGTTCAATGACACTAAAGCATGCAGCATTTTATATTTTAGAAAAATATTCCTATCAGCCCATCAGCAATTGATCTTTGTGTGCAGCGAGGTAAATACTGGCACAGCCTGGAGCACCACCGATTTGCTCTTATTGTTTGGTGTCCTCATTTTTTGTTCTTTGCGCTTCCAATTTTGAAAAGCACTTAAAAGGGTCGAAGACCTCTGATTATATGAGACATGACTATATTTGGGAAAAACACCCATTAGACTAGGTTACAGCATGGGTTATATTCGAGTTGTTTCTCATCATGAGCAGCCCCCACCCCCACCTACCCCCCCCCCCAACACACACACACATTTCATTTCTATCTTGAAAAGAGAGCGATTAAAGAGTTGTTCACAAAGGAGACATTTTGTTGCATCAGCACCAAAACCCACGACCTTACTTGCATAATTGAACCCTGCGAAGTTGCAGGTGCGATGCGTAAATGGTGCCTTAGTAAACATTGATCTCATCAATGACATCTGCCTCTTCCTGGCTCCTCTTTTTAACACACTGTCCTATTCAGCATCCTTCTTGCTTTTATTTCCAATTTATGGGCTGTCTGACTTCTGCCTTCAGTCTTATTCAGTTATATCTTTCTCTTCTGGCAGAACCATTCATGCTGCTTCATGTGCTTGCGTAACCATGGTGACCGGCAAATAGAGCTGTACAGCATCATTCAACTTTTGTGGTAGACATATTATTTGGAAAATGTGCAGGCTATGGATAGATGGCATGCAGTGTCACAAATATAGCCATATTTGGGGAAAGTGTATCTTTATACAACCCTATATTATCTACTTGATATGTTCTACCGTGCTCTAATATATAATTTTGATGTCTGAGGAAACATTCACTCTTATGTGTAAAAGTTTACATTTTTTTCCTTGCACCAAATTTTAGTTGTAAAATAAATATGCATATCTTACATAAAGCTACTGTGTGTGTTCTGACTGTGACTTCCTTAAGCCTAGGTTATACTCAGGTGCAGACAGGGTCAGCTGGAGACCCAACAGCCGAGCAGTCATTCCTCTTCTTCTTCTTCAAAGTCTGCGCCTGGGTGCACGTGTAGTTGGTGCACTGTGATGTAAATCCTCCGTGAACGGGTCCGCGGGGTCACAAAAAACAGGAAGGCACACGAGGGTCATTTAGAAACTAGTAAAGTAAGTGATTAATAAAGCATTTGGATGCATATGTTATACATGTAATGATTAATGATTACAGTTTGTGGTTAATTCAGGCAGTTAGTAGTTTTTAGTTATGTATTTTGTGTGACCTTATCAAAAGTGAGCACTGCATATGCCTTACAAAGCGTTCACAAATGAAATTGAAAGGTCAGTAATGCCCCGAGACTCAAAGAAGTCTCAGCTGTCTTCAGAAAAAGGAAAACAGACAAAGCACAAAGTGATACAGTCAAGTTGTGCGCTGCTGTCCTAAATAACTGGTCAGTACTTGATGTAATGTTGAATAAATACAATTGTAATTAAACGTGGTATATATGGGCTTAATAATCTAGACTCAAGCATTTACATCTGTATTCATAAAAGACATACTAATGTGTATTAATGTAGGAATAATGCTTTATAAATGATGAACTAAGTATTTATTAATACTTTATTGCGGCTTAAGCCTTTTTTGTTGTAATTTTGCTGATTCATGATTAAGACATGAGTGTTGGGTTAACTGGTGCTTCTAAACTGGCCGTTACAGTGTGTGAGGTTGTGTGTCAGCCTGTGTTAGCCCTGTGATTTGCTACCTGTTTGGGGTGCACCCTGCCTTTCTCCCTATGACAGCTGAGACCCCCCCCACCCCCCCCATGTCCATATGTAAAACATGTTATGCAAATTTACATAATGAAGATGGATCCCCACTGTGTGAAAAGATTGATGTCCCCATAACACGAGTAATACATGGCACCACACACAGACGTAGCCACCTAAAGCCACTCACTACATTTTTTTTTTTTGGTTAGTGAATTGCACAATTTAATACTCGAGTCAAGCTTTTAGCACAATACCAGTCTGATCTAAAAAACATTATAATTGTAGGTTTTCTACCCAGTTGACATATTGCTGATGGCAAAGGGCTCAGCTGAGATTACAGCTTGTGGCACAGCTAATTGATTTGCTGGCACCTGTAACAGCATCCGCCACAAAGTTCAGGCTTGTGTGTTGGTATATTAATTTATCAAACTCAGACATCCGTGCAGGCTTCCCACACTTCCAAGTGCCGCGTCACCTTCTACAACCGCCTCATGTCACCCCTCTCCACTGACACGCTTTTGAGACCCTCTGGGTTTTTCACTCCTTTAAGCTGCAGGACTGACAGGAGACCGGCCTTCAATCATCATCCGTCTCTCTCACTGTAAGTTTGTGTAATCTCAAGCAAAGTGGCCCATTGCTGTTGATGCTGAATAAAGCGGCATCAAAGTCTCAGCCGCTGACTTTGAATGCTTCACGAGTCAGCTTATATATGAGAGCTGTGTTGAATAACAACCACATCTTATACATCCCCTCTCAATCTAAGATGGAAAATGCAGCACTGCCAACAAGATCCTCTTCTGGTATTACAAACGTCTATCTCAATTAAGGTTTACTTTCTAACTTTGTGGAAAGTTTTGAGTTAGTTTGCATTTCGAGTCCTTTCATTAGCTGCATTGAGTGTTTGAAAACACTCTTCTTTTAATTGTCTCTGATTGATTCCTAGCAAGGTAGGGGCTATAATTAAAAGAGACACAAACAGAGGGGAGATAAATTGAGAGATAAATGACAAACTGATCTTCAAAGTGCCCAAATAAGTAAAGGGTCAGAAGTGCCTGCTGGGCTTGTTAGCCGATACTAATGACTTAGCTTCCTGCTGTGCAAATGGATATGCTTATACTTACTGATGGTAACAAAAATATTATATACTGAAAGAATTATAGCAGGACTGAATTCACGTCAACAGAAGGACAAAACGTTATCAAAAAAAAAGAAGTTTTTTTTCACCTGCAGCCCAGAAAAAAAAAAATCCACCATCAAAACTTTTCTGCTTAGACTCCAAAGTTAAATGCTGCCTATGATCATTAAATATGGACAACATGTGTGAGCTGTGCACCAGCTCTTGCAACCGCAGCCACGAATACAAATAACCTTGTAAATCTCACTTTTAATCAACTTTCTCTGTCCTGCTGCAGTAATCTGACAGTGTTGAGCAGCGTGCCACAGGCAAAAGCTCCATTTTCCATGTTCCATAGATAACCATGTTCAAACACTGACAATATCCTGTTAGACATATATTTTGCTCACTGCCATCAAAGCAGCATAATCTCTGTGCTGACCCACGAGCTGACCTGCTCTGTTAACGGGATATGCTGGAAAGTGCTGAGTGGGCATTTTACAATAAATGGGATTTCCTTATCTCCACTCAGAGTATTCTGTCACCAGCACTAGATGACTCTCTCTCCGTTTTGCTCTGTAATTCATTTCTGGGCTTTTCTCTTTGCATTGCATTCTTCCTCTCTGACAGGTGAGATAGACAGAAATAGTGCGAGCTTCTGAATATGGAAATGCAACAAGCGTCTGTTGATAAGCCATCTTAAGGAGTTAAGGTACAAGCAGAAATAAGGATTACAAGTATCTTTCGAATTTGATTTTCTAATTAAAAACTGATACACGCACTGAATGCGTTAACATACAAATGAGAAAGATCATTTCTAATTTCTGCAGTCAAAAACAGACTTGGCTCGTACGCTAATCTGCTCTGTTTATTTTCGAACATTTGCACTCTGCGACAAGAAAAAAAAAAGTACCACACACACGCGCGCAGACACACACACACACACAGTTATTGTATTCATTACGGCTGGCTGTTGGTGAAGCCTCTGGGTCCTTTGCCAACTGAGTGCGATCTCACTGTCTGCAGTTACAAAAGCACCGCGGAACCGCCGAGAAACATGTAATCCACTGCAACAGTGGGAAATGACGGGTGAAGTCAGGACACAGTTGGCACAAACAGCAGATACACAGAATGACAGGATAGATGGCAATGCAGGTTTCCGTAGAAGTCCATTTTTCTTTTTCAGAACTCAACACTTTCTGACATATTTGTATTTTAAGCCCATCTGCTTTGAGAAATATGCATCCGATGGGCGAGGTGAAGGCTGCTGATTCGATTTCCTTTTTTTTTGAACAGGGAGACTGGACTGGAAACTTTGAGTATGAATCACAGTTACTGGAGCTACTGGAACACAGAGCACTTTAACGGTCAGTATAATTCTGTTTTTTCTCTCACTCGTGTCCTTGGCAGTATTGGAGTAAATCATGTTGACGCTCCTCCTGCTGCCCGGGTAGCCGCAGACAAGAAGCCCCCTTTTTGCTAAAGTTGCCGGTCAAGGACATTAGCAAGTCATTACAATCACCATGCGCATTTTTCAACTCTTTAATGACGCGTGCATACACCTGCCACCAGACAGAGAGAGAAGAGTGAAAAATTATCCTTCTCTCTGTCCCTCTCAAGCTCCCGCTCTTTCGACTCCCTCTCTCCACCCATCCATTAATGCCACCCCTCTCCTCTCTGCTTTGTAATGTTGACGAGGTGCAATATCTTTCCTCTCCTCCTTGACATTGATTCCAGTGATTTAAATCTTCCAACTCATGACACAAATTACCGGTAATTTACAGCCACCCCTCCATTTCACTCATAATATGCTCTAGTGAGAATTCAATGTTCCTTTAGCTCCCCCCTCCACCAGCTCTTTGTTCTCCTCAACACCCCCACCGCCAGATCTCTCGCTCACTTTTAGTGCATTGCAATTTATAGCCTTGTTTCTTGTTTCAGAAAGAAAGCCTATGCAAGCACAGAGTGACATACATTAGATCCATCCATACTCTGCAAAGTATAATGCTAGTATACAAAAAATACCTTCTTTTTTTCTGTGATCTCCAGAGTATGTTTATTTTTTTGTTCTCTGTTTTGAAAAATTACCGTCTCCTCGAATGCCCCTCAACACGAGAGAATGTTTTAACTTGGCACTTGCTGAGTTAAGCATTGAGGAAGGGGGTTTTATCCTTTCTTCAGTCATGGCATGCTAAAAGCAGTTTGCTGGTTGATCCAACTTGTGACAGCATAAATCCCGTCTATTGTTTCCCCCCATGCAAAAACTTTAAGAATACATCAAAAAGCTTCACATCAGAAGCTTTTTTTTCCCCTTCAAACTTGGGGCACACTTGGAAAAGAAAGAGTGGGGGTTGGACTGTGTCACAAACCACTGAGTAGAAAATGTCCTTTGTCGCTTTAGTGTCTGCAGGTAGAAGCCGAGCAGATCCAGCACTTCAAGAATAGAGGTTCCAATCACCTCTGAAATGGAATTATGGGGCACTTCACAGTTCAGTGGCATTTACTTTCAGCAATATGTTCTAAAGAGGAGAAAGCTTGGAGGGCTAGAAAGTGATACAGACACCCACACTATAAACACAGAAACAGAAAAATGCACATTATGTTTTTGGCTCCTTTTTCTTTGTATCCACCTTCTCTCCTTTGTCTGCCATTTTCGCTTCAGCTGTCTATTCAGTTTTCTCATATTCTTCTCTGTTTCACCAAATCGAGGGATCTCCAGCAGGACTGTAATAGTGTCGCTACTGTTTCTCCGGAGAGTATACTGTAGTCTTGTTTATCTTGGTGACTGCGTTGTAAAGTACACATTTCTTGACAGAATATGTTCCGAAAACAGACTCTTCAAAATTTCTTCAGCGGTTCCTTTGACTGACGAAAAAAGGATAAATATTCTTAAGGCGATGGCAGCTCTCTGACCTTGAAAGAAAATATGTCTGTTCGGAGAGTGAAAACAGTGCAGCACAGACATAAAAATATAGTGAAGACAGAGGAATATGACCAGAAGTGTGAAGAGATAAGAAAAACGGCTCAGTTTAACAAAATATCAGTCGGTATTAATGTGAGAGTGCTAGGCGCTGAATCTTAAAGCCCATTTTAAAATGATAATGAAATTTGGCAATGCGACATAGTCCATAAACAAAAAAAAAAAAAAAATCTCAAGAGAGATTTAGAGTAAACAAAACACTTGACATTTTCATTTGGTATTGACCTGCAATTTCCTGCCAAACAACATAATGAAGAAATCAGTAAAGATTTTGTCTGTTTTTAGTCAGCATAGACCTTCCTTAGGACATCAGGGAGACTGTATCTACAGAAAAAGGAAAAATTTCTCCCATTAAACTTTCATCACTTCATATGCCTCCTTTATTTTTCATGACTTCATTCTCCTCTCAAATGTCGGTGACCTCGAGAATGTTTTCTTTGGTTGTTTCTTTTATTAAAAACGTTGATATTGGCTAAAAAAAAATGATTTTGTATAATCAAAGACATTGAACTGACTGCATTTACAGTACGACAGCGAGACTGCAGATTACACATTCCTCCAGCGCCTCAAAAAGCATTCTGCCGGAAGACCTTTAGAGCGAAATGCTGATGTGTGTTTGTGCGATAGTGAAAAACAGACCCGGCGAGTTTATTGTTTTTTTTTGTGAGACTTGGGTTTTCACAGACACAGCTTTAATCTTCATTGAACACTTTGCCCCTCGCTTGATATTGTTATGCTTTACAGTTGACGATCAATCTGGAGAGCCAGAGCAGGTTTCAGCACCGAAGGGATTAAAGTGACCATCCAATTTAACTTTTAGTATTCTACCCCAGTGGCCAAAGGTAACAGCTCAATACCAATGTAATTTTTATTTGACATATCTATTATATGTGTTTCCAAATGACCCACAGCACTTTCTCTTTAACCCATTTGTAATATCATTCCCTTCTAAATAACACCACTGCTGATCTATAAGGGTTGGATATGTTAAATGCAGGTATTTACTTGGTCTGTCTTACTATTTGTTAGGAGATGTCCAAAAATCCAGGCTCCTTTCAGTTCACGTGTGATTAAGGAGGCATATGGTCTCCTTAAGGTTGGCTCAATTCGCTCCTCACTTTGCCCCTGACTGAGTCTGTGAGGAGATTTTAATTGCTCCATGTCACTGATTCTCTCAGGGAAGGCAGGAGGTGCTCCATCAGGAGGGCTTAGTGAGTGGCAAGTAGGTGAGCGAGGTACAAGGATGTTTGGGGTTCTGGGAGTGTTGGCGGCGGGAGTGAGGTCAGATGTCAGAGAGTGAAAATATGTCAATGAGCTGAGCTGAAACTTCATCATCGAATACTGTGGTGTAGCAACTTGCACACACACACACACACACGGTAAATGTAAATGCAGGACACAGAGGTGAGACGAGCAGGGAGGGGGAGCTTTTCAATTTTCATGCAGCAAAGCAGGAGGTGAAACATGCCTACTGATAGAATGCAAGTTCAGACACAGGCATGTACAGTATGATGTGGAAATGATTATATATTGCAAACGGTGCAGTCATATTTGGCAGAAATATCACTTCTATTTCAGGTGGTCTCCAGGCTGGTTTGTGTTGGAACCTGCAAACCACACACACACACACACACACACACACACACACACACACACACACACACACACACACACACACACACACACACAAATGTGAGTCTTGGTGTAATCAACAGTACATCTGGAAAAATGTTATTACATAAAGATGAAGTGGGGGTGGTTGGCAGCGCTGCAGTAGCAAAGGGCGTTGGCGTGTGCTCATCATACTAAAGTAGCAATTTAAACACTTCAGTATTGCATCTATCTCTAAAATGTCAACTTTTCATGAGCCATCAAAAACAGCTCTGATCTTAACTTGTCACAGTGCACTGAAGATCCAAATAGTTTATTTGCTCTCAGAATTAGCAGATTTCCCCGAGCCCTTAAAGGAGCATTTCCGAGCTTATAAACAGTATCCAGCATATTTAAGGTGAAACTGCTCAGTGTGCAAACTGTGGTGGTTACACACATTCTAGAATCTTTTGGGGCAAACACGCGTAGGGGGCGCCTCCAACCAGCCTTCATCACCATTATGATATAAATAATGTGACAGTAAATCCAACAGTCCTATAAAGAAGCAAGTAAAATATGATGGGAATACAGAAATATTATTATTACTCTCCAAATGCCCCCCCCCCTTTTTTTTAACTTGTTTATTTTTTGGCAATAATGAATAAAGACCAAGTTGACTTAACTAATGTTAAACATCAACGTAAACAAAAGAAATAATGTGATGCTATTGGAAGTTATTCTAGTGCCTCTCTCCCACAGTTAATGCCATGCTAGCAGCATTTGGTATTTATCATTACATTTCACCAATATTTTCTACTCCACTTACACTGTGTTGCTTTTTTTTTCTCGTCTTCCTTTTTCTTCTTTTTTTTTTCACTCACAATAAGATGACTCATCTTTATTTTCACTGAGTGGTTTTCATCGTTGTCATTAGGTTTGTTTAAACAGAACTGTGTGTCTCACTTGCAATGAGAGTAAGCTGGGTCAGGTGCGGCCCCCTCAGGGAAGTCAGGTCTCCCCTACTGCCATTGCCAGCTGTGCACATTACCACTACTATAGTTTAAAGTTTGTCAGCCCATGGGGCCCCCCCAGTGGCTTCAAGCCCCATGCAGCTGCCTGACTTGCTCACCTCTGGTCACATAGTTCAAAGCCAATATATACAATGCACAAACCTGTGCAGGATGCATGTTTCATACTGTGATTTTATAATGAAAATAAGCATTTTTCATGTCCAGTATTATCAGCAAGAATCAAGTATAATCAATTCAAAGACACCCCAAAATTCAAAAAGGAAAAATGATGCAGCAGGCTAGTCCATGTTAACAACATTTCATTGCAGCAACTCAAAATGGTACTCAGTAGTTTGTATGGCCCCCACGTGCAACACTGGGCATGCTTACAAACACATGTATGCACATGTATTAGGAGCCTCCCTGACAACATATGGCCCCCATGTTCTTGTATGCCTGCCTGACAACATCTGTAGGGTCCAGGTATCATCTCATGCTACCAGTAGTGACACTGACCCAAGCCAAATGCAAAACCAGTGAAAAAACAGTCAGAAAAGATGAGGAGGGGAAAAAAATTGCAAAATCATTCCTGTTTTGGGGGGGTTGTCTCATTGTTGCCCCTCTAGTGCACCTGCTGTTAATTTTCATTAACACTAAAGCAGCTGAAACTGATTAACAACCCCCTCTGCTACTTACCTGACCAGATCAATACCCCAGAAGTTTAACTGACTTGATATATATATATATATATATATAATTTTTCCCCAATGGTGAAGCCAAACCAAGAATTTGCATTACTAATAGTGATTACATTATACACTGGTTCAGTAAAAAGTCTAGTGATACAGCTAGACGGGTTTAATGCAAAGCTTCCACCCATATATTTCCCAAGGAAGAACAAAATGTCAAGGCAAGCTTTCAGTTGTCATATTGGTAAATGCCTTTGCCAGACTGTAGAATCCCATTATAGTTGTAATATCAGTCCATGATGTCAAACCTGGAACCATAATGGGGCCCTGACATTACTTTGATGCATCTGACTTCATTTTCTCATCAGAAATGCCAGTGGGACATTTCTTCTCTGGAGACCCAAAAGAGAAAGTGCGGTAGGGCTGAACATATCTGAACTTATCATGGTATTTCATTTAAAAACCACGTTCGCAACTGCAGATGTCAAATCTTCCTAAATCGGGCCGACATTTGCAGGGTTGGAGCCTATTTTGATCTTTGGGTAAAAAGCATGCAAGTACTCAATAGACTGCTGTTAAACTTAGTACACCTGTTTAAATAAAAATAAAATCAGAATAGTTCTATAACTTTCCTCAGTAATTTCTATCTAATGCTACGTTGTATCCTAAGATGGTTAACAGTAAATGTTAAAACTGCAAATCATCAGCGTTCCGTTTGTTCACAGGTAAGTGTGCTGAAAATGAACATTTGCAGAATATTAGAACCTAAGTACAGCCTGCTGCCGGCTCTTGGCTGGTTTGAAAGGCAGCAGGCCATGGCACTGTACTCGACACTGCCTTTTGAATTAGGCTGCGGGCTTTCATGTTACTGTACGCATACAATACAACAGGGACATGCTGGACAAAAAGCTTACAACAGCCTCTTTTCTTAGAAAATGTCTAAATTCCTGCTTGTAATTCGTTGGGCTCGAGAGGTTTGCATTCTGTTGTGTTTAGCTTGTGCACCAGTGAATTTCTTTGGTATCAAACAGGCATTTATTTGCTTTTGTGCGAACGCTCTGTACATGATGCAATTATGTATGCATAGTTACCTCCTGCAATATGATGGATTTCACAGTTTGCATTTTACAGCGTGTGGGCTAATGCGAGTCGACAGGAACAATTCCTCTTCATTAGACCATTCCAACATTCTCAGTTACACAAGATACCCGTGTTCACATGAATGGTGATACAACATGAAACAGCATCCATGTCTTGTGCTTTTCCCCTTTGCCTGCAGCCTTCATTAACACTGGGAATGCCGTGCCAGTGCAGGGCACCTCCCTCTAACTTTCCTGAATATTCCTCCAAAATAAAGCGCTCTAGACTTTCATCAGACATTGGCAGGTGGCTTCTCTAATCTAATCACAGTGAAGCATATTTGCCAAAATATTTCATCAGTGTTACATGCAGGCAACTGTGACATGAAAACCTCACTGTTGCAGTAGATATATCTCTGAAGCAGCAGCAGCAGCAGCAGTGGGTACAGTTCTCTGTGAAGACAAGTGACAGACACGGTCTCTTTACAGAACAAAAACACAGTCTCTCATGTGTCGTGGTGTAACATGACAAGAAATAAATGCTGAGAAGTTTAAATATTCGATCTGACACAAAAATCCCAGAAAGAATTTGTTTGTTCTAAGAGATAAAATTCTGCATTTTGTCTTGTATATTACTGTGTCGTTAAGAAAAAAAAAAGTGTTATAAAAATGTACCCAGCAATGCCTCCTTGTCAAATTTACTAACTTGGAAAAATAAAGTATGGAAGCTCTGTGTGCTCCTTTAAATTTGTACCTAATTAAAAGTCATATCATCAAAACCTTTTCCTGTGCTGCCACTGCCAGTCGGGGCTATTTATGGTGTGAGTTTGTCAGAGCTTGACATAAACATTCTGCACAAATGTACATAAACATGTACATAAATAAACAAGTTTGTGCCCATGTGCACATTCTCTTTCAACAGATGTGCCCAAGACATCACAATCAGCTCTGTTTGAATTCTTTTAGTAGAGTACATACATGTTGCTGTATTATTTTTCTTAGCTTGTCCTTGCACTGTGGAGACCATCAGCGGGGCTGTTGGGTGGGTTGGTAATTGAGGATGGGGGGGTTTAGAGACAAAGCCCCTTTGGAATTCTTCAGCAGATCAGCTATTATCCTGCACTGAGGATTGGGTAGCTGTTCCACTGCTGACATTTCCATTTATATCTTTCACGTTTGGCTCTTTGGAAACTAAGAAAAAGCAAGACAGGGAGAGAAAGGAAAGAGGAGACAGTTGCTGTAAGCCTTGTTTATGGCTTTGAACAAAAGTTTGAAGTATCTTTGTGTGTGCTCCAGCAGTAGATTGGGGTCTTAGTGTAACTGACTGTGCTGTCTAGAGAGTGCAGCAGACAGAGTATATACTCCAAGGAGCAAAGACTGAGGGTGACTAGGGTCTGAATTAATAGACGTGCAAGTTTTCAGGTCATATTCTTGATAGTTTGTTGACGTGAAGTGAAGCTAGCTGCGAAAAGGATTCGGCATAGTTTCTTATATGAAGTTTTCAACTCTGAGATCATTGCATTTACCCGGGTATGCACAGTAGGTGAAAAGAGACACAGCAGGTCCCGAAACAACAGCTCTCCTGGCTGGTCCTGAATTACCCGAAGCACAGGAATCAAGTTTAGTTGCAGTGTCCACACAGCAACGTATCAATAATTTGCCAAGAAAAGATGTGTTTCGGGAGCTAATCGAGTTAGATAATGTTCATTATTGGCTATGGATGTTTCAGTGCAAACGTATGAATTGCAAATGCATCCCTAACACCACCTGTACATACCAGTCAATTGTCCTTTGCTTTTACATTTTTACAAGTGCTTCCACAGACGCTTCTAACGGCATAATTTTTTCAGCTTAATGTAAAATCCTGTTCATTTGGCAAGGTAATTGCACACTTCCGAGTGATAAGCAATCATCGGTACAAAGAAAACAATTAAATGAAGGAAGCGATGGAAGAGGAGGAGAGGAAGAGAAATCTATGCAGTTGCATTAGCGTGGGACGCCTCTAGCAATATTTTTAAAGGGAGCCAAAAGGATACACTTGGTGCATACCTTATTCCTTTAATGAAAATAAGAGCTGCCTTTATACAAGAAAACAACATGTTACTTAAGAAAGAACATTTTTAATAAAAAATCTCCTTCTAAAAGTGCTCTGCAGCTGTAATATGCTGCACAAATAGCATCAAATTACATATGATTTTAATACTTATCTGTGATTTAGCATTGGCTTTGTTTACTGTTTAGCACCAACCTGTACTATCCCTTCCTTTAACAGTCTTAGCCAGGCTGGAGACATCCTGCAAAATAGAAAAAAAATTAGGTAAGAGGTCTTCTTATGTAACATCTATAGGTGGGTCAACATCCACAAAAAGGCCGTATTTGGTTGTCTTGGAGTAAAAGGCCCATGTTATCAGCACAGTGGTAGGATGAATGAGGTGTTGTGCGTGACACCGAGAGATTCAAGTTAATAAATGGCGTGCTTGATCTGAGGCCGGCTGTGCAATTGTATTTGGACAGTCTGATGAATTGGGGACCAGGAGCCGTCCTCACTTTTTTTTCCTGAACACAGGTTGGTAATTCCTGTTGGAAAGCTTGGTGTCTTTAAACTGTATTCTGTTTGTTAGAAACATTCACGCCACTGACTGGAATATAGAGTAGTGTTAATTCATCAGTGTGCATACGATATGTCAGTTTTTAATTATTAAACGTGGTTTAACAACTTCCAAAGCCCTTGTGCAATAATCTGAAGGAAACTAAATCTTACATCCAAAATCTGCCCTTTTCAGACACAGCTGTGCTGCACAGCCACGCACTCGAATTGTTGTAAAACATGAACAGCGTAAGTGGTTTCACTGAGTGGGTGGGTTAAATATAAGTAAACTGATGATTTTACATTTGAAATCTTTGTCGGGAGAGAGCGGAAATTTGCTGTGCTAGAAACAAACATTTTTACGAGCGTGTGGATCTTTTTCTTATTTCTTTGACTTTCAGGGCTGTCGTGGCCATCGCTGCTGTCATGAAGCTATAAATTGTGAACTAGCTCCTCAAGCAATGTCTTCAGAATTGTAAGGTTATATAGAGTGTGCATGAAAGACTTAAAATATCTGCAAGACAGCCTTCTCGCTCTTTGCACAGTGGGACAGCCCTGAAACCTCACAGTTACTGTATTGGGACTGTGCGTCACTGCCTGTAAGTCAAGAAGTGCAAGCACTGCGAATGAATAACTGACTTAGTCCCGCTACCATGCAGCCGACCTGTATAGGGTGTATTCAGACACATGAATCTGTGTGAGGTTATTGCTTTAAGGCGCATGGATGAGGGGACCAGATTGTTTACCACTGTTATATTGCCCGAAACAACAACCACATATCTCTATTTCATTTCTCTCCAGCAGGGACAAGAAGTATGTGAAGGACAAGTTTTGCCGGCTCAGGTTTCTACCAAAGAAGCTGATTTATTAATACTGTTTTGTGTGTATTTATGTGGCACAGTTGCGATGAGAAAAAAAAAAGTTTAATTAAATTTTTACCCCTCGCTGCCTCACATGAGGCAAAGTTCAACAGTCATGTGATATTTGAGAGGTTTTGAGTTATGGATTCCTGTTTAATATTTTTGTGTTTTGGTTTCATTGATGTCCTTCTGTGTGGTGGGGGG
>JAVDPK010002878.1:184363-198186 GCA_034780415.1 Cichlasoma orientale | reverse complement strand
AACAAACTGAGGACTGAAACAGACGTAGATACAAATTAAACCCCAAACACTGGGCCAACGGCCCAGGACCATGACAGTGTGTTTGCTGGTATTTGTTGAGCTGTTAGAAACGCTGTATTTGAAATTACCTGCCACTTAAAAAACATTAATCCCCTTATGCTCACTCCTCTGCTGTAGCGCTAGCTAGACGCTGAAGTTGCGCAACCACCACTTATGGACATCTGCACTAAAAACACCATTGTAGATCATTCCAGCCCACTTTACGAGAATAGAGCTATAAGTGATGGATACACCAAGAGGATTATCTTTTATGTGTTGTTATTCCCTCCATTTAGGTTCAAATCAGTTTGATGTTTGAAGGCATGCGGTAACAGGAAATAATAACTCCCCTCAAATGTCTTAAATCTAAAATAATGAGCCTGTTGCCACAACTGCCTCTGTATAATCTGGGACTCTCTGAGCTCCTGTACTGATATATCATTGTATTTTCATCGTTCACTTGTCTTGATCCTGCATGCCAGGTTACAAAAGTGACGAGGTGCCAAAATGACCCCAAACTTTTGCTGCACACCTCTATTTACAAAGGCAACACAGCAAGCATAAACACTCAGGAAGATGTCTGACAAGGGAACACAGGGGTACTAAGGCATTAACACCAGAATGAAACTGGGGGGGGGGGGGCTATTGGGGAGACTGCATACAACTAAAAATAATGTTCAAGGACAGGAAGTGGATTAGATTAGATCAGTAGATAAAGTAGTGGTTTACACATTTGCCTAAATTTGCCTAGCAAGCAGTTTGAGACTGGGAAATGACACAAATCCCGTTGGGGCTGAATCTGGAAAAAATCTGCCAAATTAAATGTGTGGCACTACCCGCTGATAAGAGAACAACTGAAAGTAACTTTACGAACCAACTCCATATCATGAAAAAAAAACCCCACAATATACTAGAATAATGAAGCAATCAAAACAGGAATTAAAATAGAGGTCAAAACTCAAAACATATCAACCAAAAATCCTAAGTGCAACTCAAAAAAGCCCCAGGACCACAATCATTATGTGTCACTATGCCTCTACAGTGAACAGCATCATTAAAATGATGACAATACACTTTAAATCCATTCTGCACCGCACTGAAAACGCTGAAGCTAATTTGCTGTTGCTAAGCAGCACCGCAGACTAACTAGTGGGCAGTACTGTAACGCCCTGAGCAGACAGGTGTTCGGGGGTGTTACGGCAGAGGGATCGAACACAGCCTCCAGCAAATTAAACAGCGCAACAACTTTCCTTGGAAAGTCATGCAAATCACATCCACACCACTGTTTTTGCTGTTTTAACCGGTCAACGATGATTCAGAGATTTTTAGGCAGTTTACAGGTGGAAGCCTGTGCAAGCACAGATACATGTAATAACAAAAAAGACTCTGTTCATCAACAGTGTTTCCTGTATACTTAAATCTGAAGGTGATACGCAATTCCCACTAATCTAATGAGGACCTGATATTTTGTCAGATATTGCTTCCTTAATTGTTTCTGGATCATCGAGTAATCCAAAAGATAAGATCACAAAAATACCAGAACTTTTGTGTTCCAGCAGGCAGCAGAGACAACCCCCTACCAGAAAATAAAATAACATCCAGTGAGAAAAAAATGCTTAAAAAAGGAACAATTTGACATGCGACAGACATATAGAGACATGAAAGGGTTGGTAAAAAATATTTAATTCATACAAAAGAAACTAAACCGAAACAGTTCCTCAGTTCAGTTGCATGTTAGATTGCTGTTACAGAAATGGCTGCTAGGCATGTTAAAGCCTCTAATCACAGTTTGCAAGCGGTGGGCAGTGGGACCGAGTCTGCTATTTTGCGGCCATTTGCTATTTTACACCAAAGGCTCATTTAGATCCCTCTGTCTCGATCGAGCTGCCGTTATTCTTTCTCACTTAACTTCTGTTAGCACTGGCACTGCAGCAGAATCAACTATTTCTCAATATGTTGCTGTAGACTTTTAAAAAAAAGAGAAGCAGGAACAGCTGATTTGACTAACAACCCAAAGTGACTGCCAGAGCTCTCGTCCTAAGCTCCAATTCCAGATTAACTGTAACACAGTAAGTCTCAGGGAGCTGTAAATAAACTTGAGCATTAATCATAATGTTTGCTGTTAAATATATGAAAATGTAATATTAAGCAAACTTTCCATTAGCAGAGAAAACTGCTTGGCTTGACTGTGCCGGCCGTGTGGATGTGAATTTTACTAAAGCAGCACTGAACGCAACCCAGAAGGAAACTTGAGCTGAAGCTTGTTTGCGAGCATTTATGTGCAGAAGCTAAAAACATCACTGATGGACAGGAAAAAGTAACAGAAATGTTCGTAAATAGTAAACAGTGTCTTAAAGGCTTAACCTGGATTTAAAAAACTTAAAGAAGCTAAAACAAGAGATATATATATATTTTTTTGAATGACAAAAAAGTTCTTCTCTTTGGATCATTAGTTCAGGATGCAAGCGTTTCCCCATTTAATTGTTTTTTTTTGTTCAGTTCACTTCTTGTATGATATTGTGTAAATATCAAGGGCATCACTGTGTGCGTGTGCGTGTGCTTGTGTGTGTGTGTGTGTATTATTGGCTACCTGTCTGTATTTGATACACCTGCATAGCATCAGCTGTAACTACTCTTAGCTTTTCATGGTCAGGTGCTCAAATCTCTGTGAATGTTCTTTTCCCACCATGCTGCAGCAAAAAAAACCCAACTCCTTGAAAATAGAAATATTTCTGCAATGATAACTAATATATCATTTAAAGCTAGTCGGGGTATTGCAATTTAGTAGATAAGACTGATAAAGGTGTATGAAGTCTGGTAGCTTACTGCTCTTCTCAAAAAGACTGGTTGGTGTGACCTATGCCTCAATTATAACTTCCACAAGAACTTAATATAAGCATCGCAGAGATGAGAAAAGCTGGAAAAAGCTATAAAAGCTTCTCAGAAGATCTGGGTGTTCATCAGTCCACAATAAAAGAAATAAGACACAATATGATTGTAGCTATTTCTTTTCTTCCCAGGAGTAGGTGCCCTGCAAAGACCACGCTGAAAGCACAATGTGCAATGTCTTGAAAGAGGTGAAAAGAACACAAAGGTAACATAAAAACACCTGCCACAATGCCTACTTGATAAAATCTTTGCTTATGCTTCCACTTTAAGAAAAACGCTTAATAAGAAAGGTGTAAATGGGGGAAAACTTCACGTCAGAAATACACAATGATATTTAAAAAAAAAAAGGCAGTGCACACCGAGAACAACCCTCATCCCATCTGTTCATGGTTTCCCATCCTGACCATGTTTATCACGATCTGGGGCTGCTTTCCTTCGTCAAGGCTTGCATGCCTTGTAATCATTGAGGGAACAACACATTTAATAATAAAACAGGAGCATATTAGGACAGCAGCCCAGAGTCGTGATCCTTATACCAACTGAGATGCTTTGGCATGACTTGAAAAGGCCTTCTCAATCAAGAGATCCGAAATAGTGATAGTGAAATTCTGATGAACAGTTTCCCATAGAGTGATGGACTAAAATCACTCCATATCATAATTTAACTGATTGAAGTTGTTGCTGCCAAAGTGACTAATCAGTGTGTTCAATAAAGAAATGAATGATTCTATGTGTGTGTGTGTGTGTGTCATGATGTTAGTCAGATAATGTTTCTCTATGTTTTTGACTTAAATGAAGTTCAATGAAGAAAGGAACAAAGGAATCAATGAAGGAATCCCTGCAATATAAGAGTCCACAAACGTGTTCTGGCAACTTTATTACTCCTTCAGCAGTTTCGCATACTGTAGGTGACTTTAAATTTCAGTGCCAGTATTCATGAAAAAGGTGGTCCCTCTTCCACTCATGCAAGCAAAATGCAAAAAGGAAGTATGTTTATATTTATGTCAACAAGAATCTTAAAATCCTCTCATCTGGATCATGTTTTGTTTTTTACAATGAGAACAGGTACTGTAGCAACTCGTGGGAAGAAGTTCTTTATGCTGAGGTTTGGCTGATATACTTTGGGAAAATGAACATATTGAGTTCTTATGTGCACTCATTAGCTACTTCATTAGGTACACCTGTTTAACCTCTGGTTAATGCAAATGTCTAACGAGCCAATCACATGGCAGCAGTTTAATGCATTTAGGCATGTACACACGGTCACGACGACCTGCTGAAGTTCAAAGCGAGTATCGAGAATGGAGAAGGGAAGTGATTTAAGTGACTTTGAACGCAGCATGGTTGTTGGTGCCAGACAAGCTGGTCTGAGTATTTCAGAAAGTGCTGATCTACTGGGATTTTGCCACACAACTATTTCTAGGATTTACAAAGAAAATATCCAGTGAGCCGCAGTTCTCTGGGTGAAAATGCCTCGCTGATAGCAGAGATCAGCGGGGAATGGCCAGACTGCTTCGAGCTGACAGGAAGGCAACAGTAACGCAAATAAAAAAAATCATTACAACCATTGTATGCAGAAGAGCATCTCCGAACACAGAGTTCTGAAGGCATAAAGGGGGTCCAACCCAGTACTAGTGAAGTGTACCTAACAAATTGTTCATAGAGTGTTATGATACAATGCACTCTCATCATTTTGTTAATAGTCCATAATGATCTCGCCTGCTATGAGATACAGAGGGTGAAAAGAATGGCACACAGTGTGAGGGAATAAAGAGATAATAGCAGGTAATTTCCAGGTTGTCAGGTAAAAGCATGTTAAGACAATAACATAAGCTGTCACAGAATGAATAGGTGCTTTATAGGAGCAAGACTGGCACAAAGATAAAATGGTATAAAAGGGGTTTTCAGAACAGTGGGCAGCAGGAATTGAAAGAACTTCAACTGGGGGAAAAAAAACGTGAAAAAAACATGGCACTTGCAATATCTTTTCAAAGGAGAACAACCTGCTCAGAATCATTAAGCGAAAACTGACTGCAAAAAGTTTTTTAAAGAAGTGAATTTCCTTCATATGCACCAAAAATGAATCAGTAGTAGAGCCGAACAAAATGTCAGCCCAGAGGCTTTCATTTGCCTGAATTCGGTGAGGGAATAAAAAACAAGGTGGTGTTGCAGGATTAGTCTTTTGAAAGCAGCAGACATTTCTTTTCACTCTTTTTCTAACAGGTATAAGCTGTCTGAGGCAGCTCATTGAAATGCTTTATACTCCTACTAGGATGGATCACAGAGCCACATGTGAAACTGACTTGTGGTCTTTACCAACTCCTACGTTATCACTAATAGACGCAACTGTATTAACTTAGTTTTAAAGCTTTCATAATAAAATGCAACTGTGTGAATGAGAACATGCCAGCGGCGCTATTTTAATTTGAAATATAATTTCACAAGACATAAAAGACATCATTTAAAAAAGAATATTAACTCGTAACTGTAAACTGTCAGATACATTAAAGGAAATCATTGGGTCTTAGTGGTCATGGTGGCCCTTTAAAGGTTGAGAACACCGTGGGTTTTTTGTGGTTTTTGGCTGATCAGATTGTGGATTATTTTGATCATTTTAGCCATCCTTGTCTCATTTTATGTTTTTTACAAACAATTTAGTTTCTCTGATCAGAGTTGTCATATAAAAAACACACAGAAACATCAGAAATCACTTTTTGGCACAACACCGGCTCTTGTCAGCTGTCTAGAGATGGGAGGGTCACATGTCTGACCTGCTGAAAATCAGTAATTGCAACAATATTGGGAATAGATCGCATGTTTATGCACGTTTTCCTGTGTTAGAGCCCCTGACTTCAGTTTAGGAAATGAGGCTTGAGGTGAGGAGGAAGAGGATGAGGTGGAGGTGAGGGAGGACAGAGAGCGGGGGTGGAGGAGGCACAACAGGTGTAACCTCAGGATTTTCCAGGTAATCATCCATTAATGATTACCTGGATGTGATTTGTTTTCACTTTACTCTGAAAAATTTCGCTGACCTGCACGCTGCCCATGTTGCTCTTTTTGGTCATACACATGGTAACATGTCACCAACGGGAGACGCCGCTCGCATCATTTGATGCTGCTCATCAGTTCAAATCATCGTCAAATCATCAAAAATAACATTTTTGATGTTTCTAATGATGATTTAGAATACATCTATGCAAAGTAATACATTGGTAATTTATTTATTTTTATTTAATGTTGTGGAAATTTTTCATTAAGTGGAGAAAAATATGATTTTATATTCTGTGGACAAGATTATTCACTTAGCTTATACAGAAATGTGATATTTGGATTGAAAAACATCTGCTATGTATAGAAATGTCAGTCCTGCACGATCATTCTGTATATACAGCATATGAAAACCAGCCGTGAAGCGAAATTGCCATTTGACCTCCCATTTAATTCTTCTCAGCAACTGGCTTTTAAAGCCATCAAATACCTTGCTGAATAAAAATGCTGTCTGCTAATAAAAGTTCTATTTTAAAGTTTTGCTCTCATTGTATCCCCTGATCCTCTGAGAATTTAAATGTCAGCTGGTTTGCGTGAACTCCATTTTTTTCCTCTGAAAGGACCAGTTCAGATCTCCCTCTGTTCCCTGAGGCATCAGCTTAAATTTGCACAGTGAGACAGCACAGAGAGGAAACAAACAGTAAGGCTGATGATGTTTCATCTAAACTGAGAGGAAAGAGTGAGACAGTGGCGACAGGAATCTGAACATTTCATTTTAAATGTCTTCAAACAGCGAGATGAAATCAGCATGGTGTACATCTTGTTTTCTCTTTGGTCATTTAATACATTTTCTAATGCCTTCCATAATGTTTCTATAATTCTTCGTATTTCCCATGTTAGTGCAATTCTAACAAGCTTGAAAGTCAATATTTGGTATGGCCACCTTTATTCAGCACAGCCTGAACTCTGTTAGGCAAGCTTTCTGTTCTCTGTGAAGATGATGTTGAGGTTCAGTGACTGGACTGATCCTCCACCGTTTTAGAAATGGGTGTAGGCGCTCACTATTGTACCTCTCTCCTGACCTCCTCTGTGCATATTGATGATGATTTGAAGCAAATTTTTCAAAATTGGATTCATCACTCCATAAGACCTGATCCCACTGATTTTCAGCCAACTTCTTGTGTAGTATGGCTAACCTCAGCCCTTTGCTCTTCCTTAAGAATGGCTTTCATGACAGCCACCCTACCACTGAGACCATTTCTGATGAGGTTTCAGTGAACGGTAGGTGGATCAGCTGCATCTCTCAGGTCCTGTGTCAGGTCTGGATTTTTTCCTATTTCTTGATAACACAACTTTCAGATTGTTTTTTTAGGCCTGCCATTTCTTCTTTTGTTCTCTTTTTAAAGACGCACTGCACACCATGCTGATGTATTACATGTTTTCAGCTAATAGTTTTTTAGGAATGACCTTGTTGGTGCAAAAATATAATTTTATGCCTGTGTTATTAATAACTGTGTTATTGTTCGGATTTTTCATTGGTTAAATCAAAGAAATTGGAACAAATGATGTATTTTTGTGACAAGCTACTAGTAGCAAAAGTGTCTAATCAGTTGCTAAGTTGTCTGTTGTGTGTAGACACAACCCTGGTTCATCCCATGAGTTGCAGTAGGTGCCTTTATTATGGCTGAATGAATCATAGGTCAGTGATAAGTGTTTTAAGACAGACGCACAAAAAGATTCTTCTGAAAATGATCAGGTACAAGGACTGGAGCGAAAATGAGTGAAATACCAGCCAGTGATGAAAGATAACCTTTAAAAGGGCTTCAGAAAGCCTGGAGAACTATTGCTCAATAGCACTTAGAAGAAAGTCTGGCACCTTAGAAGCAAGATATAAAGAAATGATGTCTGGCTCAAGACTTTTGCACAATACTGTATGGAGTTTGGGACATTCAAAGGCACAAGGTGATGAATAAAGCTCAAAATACCACTGAAATCATTCAAAACAGAATGCACAATAGTAAACTTTATTAAAGCTTAAAGGATGTGATAACAAAGGTGACTTCAAAGTTCAAACAAGTAGCCAAAAAACCCAGAAAGCAAAAACAGTGGAGAAATGCGTGGAGAAAGGCAGCGTGGCCAACAGCCAGACACGCTGAAAAAGGTCAAAATATGTTATTTCAAAAAATGTCATGAAACTGGAACACACATGTAAACAAAGACACCAAAATGGGTCAAACCGAAGACAAAGAGTAAGGAGAAGCATGAGGAAGAAACAGAATAAAACCGAAAGACGCGACAGTGACTGTAACAGCTTTTTATTAACTAAATATTGGTGTTTATCAGTGAGCACGTTCATTGTAAAATAAACATATTAAATCATAAACCGTCTGTAAATGTCCATGGACTGCTGAGGACAACATAAAGCTGAAGGCTATGATCAAAAGCAGAAAATGCGTGTCCTTCAACAGAGCTGCTGGCCTTTAAAATACAAACCAGGCTCTGTGTCTCTAATGAAGCTCAGCAAGCTCACAAAGAAAGCACAGGCTATCAGCAGAAGACAAAAGACACAAAGAGATCAACTTTCTTTCCTCTGCATCAGCTCTTCTTCTTTGCCCATGGGAGCGGATGATTTCGTGGCAGTGTGCCGCGGAGATCTTCTCCGGGTGCTCTATACCGAGAAGCGAAAGGAGACTTTAAAGACAATGCGGCAGATATGATAGAGTCAGTTTGCATTTCAGTGTTGGTTCTCAAGAGAAAGCTGGAAAAAATAGAGATAATTATCCTTTCTTAATTGAGATATAATAGAGTAACACTGGTCTCTATGAAATAGTCACATTGCTGTTTTTAATTTAAAATCTTCAGCACCCTTCTGCCACATGTTGATTTTTGTTGTTGTTTGATTTTCACAACTTGCAGCTTGTTAGAATCAGTTGGTGTATAATTTTTTTAAACTGATTTGAGTTTGTTTGTTTTCTTATTCTAATCTTGAGTTTACTTTGATTAGGACATAAAAAGCAGATGCAGTTGATATTTTACTGATGACAGCGTACAAAGACTGAGCTTTTCTACATTCTTGTGTAAAACATAATACATGCATGTTGCTTTCTTTGCACAGACACGTCAGCTGAATTTTCTATGAATGCCGGCATAATCTTTTCATACTTTTCATATATTTTTCATTTCATTTTATTTTTTATTTTTCTTGCAAAGTGTAATAATTGCTCATTACACAATAATAACCACATTAAAAGCTTATATTCACTCTTTAATTGGAGGGTTTTTTCACTGTTTGGAGCCCTTCCTGTATTTATCTTTCAAGCTTATTGAAACACATTGAAAAGCAACTGGATGCCACTTATAACGTCAGCCAGATAAAAGCAGACCCCAGTGGCTCAATTTAGAGGGGCCTGTGAAAAGGAAAAAGTTCAAGTCAAAGGGAAAGAAAAACTTTTGATTTGCTGAGTGTTGCTGTACATATCTCGATTGAAAAATGTCACACTGCCCCTGGCTGCCAACATCGCATTTCCCTCTATGCACTGCATGCGTCACCAGAGAGGCTTTAGGACAACTATACGGCTACAATAGCGTGGATATTTTTCAGAGTAGTCAAAGAGCTATAAAATTGTGTTATACATGCATTTTTAGCCTCTGTTAGGATGTTCTGAGATACACAGAGTCAGACAGAAATCCAACTCTGAACTATGGTTATAGCTTCCAGCTCTTTAAAGGTGATAATGACATTAGAGGGAGCTATTATTGTACAATGACACTTACACTGCTTTCCTTCCTTATTTTTGTGATGGAAAGGATCGCACTGCTGGACAAAAAGTCTTAATTGTATCTCAACCAACAAGGAGATGTTTGCCAGTTCTGTTTCCTTGCTTGTTATTTATCAAGTCGTCCGAGGACATCAGATGAACACGGCAGCTGTGGAAAGTTAGACCCTCGATTGCTTTTAAGACGACATATTTTAAAAGTCGTCTGAGTCTTCCCGCTGAGAGTAGCTTCACATGTGGGTTACCTATAGCAACAGGATCCATGTGTGCACACATTTAGGCTAAGTGACATTTAATTATGATGGCTGTGTATAAATTGCAATCCGCACACAGTTGAG
Organism: Cichlasoma orientale; assembly: GCA_034780415.1. Lineage (NCBI taxonomy): Eukaryota > Metazoa > Chordata > Actinopteri > Cichliformes > Cichlidae > Cichlasoma > Cichlasoma orientale. The sequence goes on along the minus strand of JAVDPK010002878.1, from coordinate 188,156 downwards.
CTGTCACACAGAGTCAGTGTTTTAGAGTTTTGCACAGCAGCCATCCTCAGACTGAGTTTGCGTTTTACTGTTAGTAAAAGTCTGGTCAGTTCTTATCAGAACTGTAGAACTCAGTATAATAGCACCCCATCTTATGAAAATCAGAGACTTTTTTTCCCTTTTCTTTGTGTGTGTGTGTGTGTCTCATTTCTGTCCTTTTTTTTTCTTCATTTTGTTGTTGTGTCCTGCAGGCAAGCTTTATGCGTCAGACCAGTTTTCCTGAGTAAATTAGTTAACGTCAATCAGTGGTTAGAACCTCCAACTGCTTTGCTATAAAAGTCTGCCTTTCTTGTGGCCTTTCCTATAATTTTCAGCATGTGAAGCAATAGCCAAACGGATTCAGATGTGATATAAATTGACTATGCGACTTCCTGTACATCGCTCGATCCTTAACATAATGTTTGAATGCTGAAGAAAGTTCATGAACATTAAATGAACTTCTAACTTTGCCTTATACATCTGTTATAGCTATAAAAAAAATGGACTATTGGAAAGATTTTGCATCACTTAGCTGTGAGGGCCATTCATCAAAATAAGAAAAATATACCAGAAAACAGCAATGGCCAAGAAAAACAAAGCACATAACAAATAGCTGCTGCGATAAAGCTTTGAATTATTTCAGTGTATGGTCTAATAAAAGCACAGTATCCCTTTTTGTTGCTGTTTTCAGTTTTGCTGTGGTTGACTCTGTCATTCTTAAAAACACTGATTTAGACAACCATGGCTTCATAAGCAACATACATAAGATCTAATTTAGCCTGTGAGACGTCAAAGACGGTGATCTGGAAGAAGGTATGGACCTGTGTAAGGTGCACTACAGTGTCACATTTCAAAACACTGGACTCCGTCACAGACTGTGATTCACACACACACACACACACACACACACACACACACACACATATACACAGACACTTTGATTTCAATGTGCACCAAGTAGTCGACAAGCGCTGCTATTATTCCTCCTGTTTTTCTCATTTGAATAGTGCAACCCGAGAGCTCGCGTTATTTATGCTTCCATAAGAAGCCAAGCGAAGTGCTGCACACATTCTTTCCTTCTTTCTCCAATTGGGTGTTGGCTTTATTGGCAATACGAAGGCATGGAAGGTAACTTGTATTCAGTTTCCAGATAATATATTAAGTTAAAGAAATAGAAAGTTTAAAAGACGAAGCTGACTTACCATCACACTTTAAACCTTCTAATATAGACTTTCACAGTCTTTATTGGCCAGTCCACCAAGGCGCAGACACCAAAGGACGTGTTGTTTTCAGTCCTGTTGTGCTCTGGTGGGCAGCATTTTAACCACATTGCGACCTTTCACCTACCTCTAAAAGTGAAAAGTCACTGTAGATGAATACAAAGTTGCATGCAAAGTGAACATCTTTTCATTTCCAGGATTTCAGTGTCACCATCCATCGGGCACAAAGACTCACTGAATGGTTAGAAAGTGGGTGAATCACATACAGTACTAAGGCTTCACAGTCACCAGATCTCAACCCAATTTTACCCCTCTGAGAGAGTTTGGACCAATGTATCAGACAGCACTTTCCACCACTGCTATGCAATGACCTTAGAAGTGGACAGCCAGCCTTCCTGCAACTATAAAAAGATTTCAGTGAGGCTGCATTTGTTTAGCTGAGATAGTTGTATGGTGGGAGTCACAGCTGTGAGCCCTGACTCTGCATGCTCTACCGTGGAGGTCAGACAGCAGCCGTAGAGTCCATTAGCACATTACACAGTCCTCTCAGCCAGGAAACGAGAAAAAGCCATTGAACATCCCATTCCACCCCGCCACCACACAGATTAGAGTGGTCCTAATGCAGCTACGATAGGTATGTTACTCATGAGAGAGGAGGAGAGGGAGCCGTGAACCAGAGGCTGAGGGCAACAGTGAACGAGTAAGTGAGGGGGAGAGGAAGACAAAGAGAATATTAGAAAGAGAAATGAGGAAGTAAATGAAGTGTGCGCCACTGATGATCATTCTCTTTGATGGCGTATCGGCATAGCGTCCAATAGACCACACACTCATTAGAGACAGAGAACAGAGTGCAATTTTCCTCCAAATGCTTGGTTAAAACAGGCCAAAAGTTAAGATAACGAAACCCAATGAAACCCACATCACTGTTAATCCTTTTGGATCAACACAAATGTTTATTGTTTATTTATTTATACTTTCTCTGAGCACAAATCTATGTCAGAAAAAAAGTAATATATGTGCCACAGCACATCTCCCCTTGGGAAAATTATGTTGTGAACATGTCCAGCGAATGCTTGAGTTGAATGGTAGGACATTCTTTTATCTTTCTAATACTTTTTGAGGCCGCTCCAGGGTTTCTGGGCCACTGGAAGTGCACCGAGCATGTGTCAATGCATTTGTTTTGTATGATGAATTGCTCGGCTCCCCTTGGTTCTAGGAGTTTAGAGTGAAGATTTAAATAAAAAAACACATTTTCCATGTAGAACATGGAGGTTTAACATGACTTGAAAGTGTGTTATTCACTTGGGGAAATTCATATATCTACACTATCATCACCGAGTTATTTTCCTCGTTCTCTTTCAGTTGCTGGATTTCAATTGTCTCTTGATTTGTTTTCCTTTCACCAATTGTAATAAGCATATGTTAGCATACATGAAAGGGTAGTTTGATTTCCTTTGTCTCCAAAGCAGCCAGTGATAATGCAAACTGCCTCAGAGGCAAATGAAACCAATCCATTTAATAAACCTTTTTTTTTTCCCCACAATCTGTTTATATGGGCCTGCCTGCCAACGGCTCATCAAAGAATAAACTTACAAAAGCTTTTAGCGTGTGTGGTTCCTTATAACAATTTGCTTGAAATCATTAAAAGTTGTTGCTTCTGGTTTGTCTTTCATATCGGGTGATTTTGATGAAGGGATGGTCGGTAGGGAGACTTAGAGACAGCAGCACAAGCTTGTAAACAACTCATCCCTCTTGCACTAATTTTTTGAAAAGCATTATAAACATAGGAGGCAAAACTGAAGGATGTGGAAGGGAGGGGTGTGGGGATACAGTGACTCATTAAAACTGATTTCCGAGCTCAGTCGACTTCCCTGCTATCTGTCTCTGCAGACGTGGAATGCCTTTGGGTATACTGCAGACATGGGGGAGAGTGAGATATAGTGGAAGTCTTGTTCAATGGCACAGATGCACAGATCAACAAACAGATAGACTCAGGACCAACCATTTGTAATCACTATTAATATGCCTCTGCTTTTCCATTCCATAAAATGAAAGCATGGAGTACATGCAGAGATATGACAATGTTTATTCTGGGGAAGCTTAGAAGCATTAAACTAGGCCTGCCCCGGTTGACCATGATTCTAATATTTGTTCACATGAATCAATAAATACATTTATCTCCCTATAAACCAGGCAGCATGTAAATTTCTGTGAATTCCTGTTTTTTTCTATGCTTTAATCAGTATGGAATATCCTGACATCTCTTGTAGTCGTTTCAAGATGTTTGCCGTGTTTGTTGATGTTGAATTGTATGCTAGACTGCCGTGTCAGCTTGCTGCTCCTTGCAGTGATGTGGAAGAGCAGAGAGAAATGTGTATAGATGTATTAACCCAGTCTTAATTTCCATTCTTTTATGAGAACAAATATTGTACACAATATTTGGACTGCTGTTACAGTGAACAGAAACAACCAGTCGCGGCAGATCACTGCCCCTCCCTGAGCCTGGTTCTGCTGGAGGTTTCTTCCTGTTAAAAGGGAGTTTTTCCTTCCCACTG
>JAVDPK010002878.1:170291-184274 GCA_034780415.1 Cichlasoma orientale | reverse complement strand
TCATAGGGGGTGGTTTTGACTGTTGGGTTGTCTCTGTAATTATTGTAGGGTCTTTACCTTATAAAGCATCTTGAGGCGACAGTTTGCTGTGATTTGGTGCTATATAAATAAAATTGAATTGAATTGAATTCTACAAACAGCAACGCACAGTTGAAAATGAGCAGGGGCGAGTAATGCACAAAAAAACAAACAAAAAAACACTAAAGTTTTACACATGTGGTTTTTCTTTGGAATCAACATGGCAGTTCAGAAAAATTAGAAACAGCTGAAGGGGAATCAATATGTTTTTGTCATACAGGTGAACTCTTGTTAAAACTCACTGTGAACTGTATGTGGTCTTGTAGGGTGACACAGCTGTTCCCTGGATAAAAGTGACAGCTCAGGTGAAGCATCTGACTGGCAACAGCTTCAATTTTCAGCATGACAATGATCCCAAAACACACCGCCGATACAGTAAAAGCATACCTGGATAGAAAAACTGGAACACTAAAAGTCGTGGAGCGGCCTCCCCAGAGAACAAACCTTAACATTAGCGAAGCAGTGTGGGATCATCTCGACAGAAAATGGAACAAAAGGCAGCCAACATCCAAAAAAGAGCTTTGAATGTCCTTCAAGAAGCCTGGAGAACTTAAGACTACTTAAGGAATGACAAGAAAGCTGCCTAAGAGAGCTCAGGCTGTGTCCACGCCTTTCATCCGCAAAATTGAAACTGGGCGTCCTTAGTAAGTACTAATAAGAGCTTTTTAAACACCAAGACAGGGTTTTGGGCTGACACAAATCTGCCCTTTTATATGCATTACATTATCTAGTGCTTACAGTGACCTGATAATCACCCCTGTCAGTGTGCACGATACAGTGGCTGGGGCTTCCCACAACACTACAACCTACATCACACACAGGCTACCCACAAGCCCACGTTCCTGAAGGGAAAGCCTCGGCCATAGTATGACTCCACCTTAGATTTAGGCTTCTCTCATCAGTTAACCACAAGCGCCAGACTTTTATTAATTTTTTTCCACATGGATAAACTCAGAGAATCTGAGTTTATCCATGTGGATCTTGGACTGATGCTTCAAAGAACTGACTCTGAGTGGCGCCACACGACATGCAGCCTGATGCCCAGCATCACGAACAATAAATAATTAATCATAATCATAGCCATAAATAATTCTTTTTGCTTGTCTTTAATAGCTTCATGAGTTAAGCGAGACCTCACCATTTTATAAACACAAATGTACTTTATCCAAGGACATTATCATCAACTTTATGCTAATCACTCCTGTCTCGCATTTCTAATGTGTTGATGCAACTCCCTGTTCCTTTGTTTTAGCAGTAATAGCTTGGTTTAATTTATTGATTAGAATTAGAATCATTTATATCTACCGTATTTCATTTGTTGTTATCTAACAAGCTACACAGACAAATAACTTGATCTCCACTTCATCAAAACAGGAATTACTGTAGGTCTAATTGCAGTAATCTTAAACGACTTAAATCTTGATTTCCATGCAGATATAAAATTCATTCAAAACAGTTTAGACTGTGATGCCCTGTGATGGACTATCCATAGCCTCCATGCCTATCCGTGCCTCTCACCCAGCTCCCCATGACCCCAGATAGGATAGACTTCTAAGAGGGTGGATGGATGGATGGATAAAATGTCCAAAAAAATGATCCGAATAGGGTCCTTTTCGCCCCACAACACTGCCAGAAGACTCAAACACTTCAAAATCCTTGTAAAAGGTTGTTATTTCTGTTGCGTGCTTAACCATTACCTTCAGCCTCACCTTCACATCTCGGGTGCATTTCAAATCTAGCACACAACAGAAATTGACATTTTCTTTCCCAAAATGTATCTCTCTGCACAAAGACTCGTGCCTCTTGTTTCAGACAGAGAACTCTGGGGGCTCGCTCATTTCTGCAGAACTCTTCCAGTTCACACAACATGCCCCCCTATGGCTTAGCTGAAATACCAAGCAACGGAAAAGGCTTTGCGAAGCCCCTTCCTATTTTAATCATTGAAAAATGATATAAATTAATAATATCCCTTTTATCCTATATCCAGCTGGACTGTATGGCACTTTACAGACCTGGTTATGTGTTCATGCATATGCAGTTTAGCAAATGAATCTGTTACAGTCTCCTGTGAATGACTGAATTGTACTCATAGTAAACATGTCTGTTTTATGGTGCAAATAAAAGTGGTAATTACAATGAATGTTGTTGTTTTTTTTGTAAGATGACAGATTATACACACAACAACAAATATCAGAAGAGGAAGACATGCGACATCACTGTCAGGTGGATGAGTATTTGAATAGTATGCATCAGTAGCAATTCCTCCGAGAAGTGTCTGCAATATAAAAAAGGCTCTTCTAGAAAAAAAAGACAAGCACTGCCAAGACACAAAGACCCAGACAGGAGGAATAGACAAGAAAACAAAACATATCAAACCCCGATGCCAAAAATGTTGCCTCTCATAACATGTTTTTTTTAACTAGGTTCTAACAGGCACTGTCAATCTCTGTCCCTCAGAAAAGCCAGCATTTATCTGTCTTTTCCTGGCTGTTGTGATTATTTAGGTGAGATAGGCAGACAGACTGAGACAGAGAAAGAGAAATCATCTGAGATACAGGTAAGCTGTCCTAAAATCCTGTGCATTTGCAACCTGAACGCCAGTGAAATGCAGAGAGAGGACACAAAAAGATGATTTAAAGAGCCAGCCTGGTTCACAGTGTTCTGCTGTTTTAAAAATAGCCTTACATGTAATGCCATTTAAATGGCTTGGCTTGTTCTTGGCTTGTTCATTTAGTCTGTTTAGTTTCCTGCTGCATAATGGCATGAAAATGTACCTCTGCTTGCTCAGGGATGAGGACTTTGGAAGGCAGGAGCAGAGTCGGGCATGTTGCCATAAACAAATACATCATTTTAGACATTATTTGTCTATATAAATATTGTGCTTATTCTGGGGGTGGGGGGTGGGGGGCATTTATTGGCCGAAAATAAACTGAATTAAAAATCATGTATTTTTTCTCCTTTTTTTCTTCAATTTTCTTTTCTGGCTGGAGCCAGTTTGGACTGTTTGATGAAGGAAATATGTGACAACCCCTGCACTTTACTCTCAGTTTTCATGTGTTTGAGTTACCTGGTGGGCAGGCCAGGGATCATTCCTGCCAAAAGGGAACACCTGGGCCTGGCTTTCCGAGACTATAAAGCTGTCGCTGGCACTTTGTTTCTCCCTTCCTCTGCTGCCTGGCTTCTATGCTCTGTGTCTTCTCAAGACTATTTGATTTGATCCTGTGTTTGTGTCCATTTGTCCACTGGGTATTTGCCTATGCAGAGACTACTGCAAAACATCCTTGTGTGCAGCCTTCCAACAAATGAACAGCATGCAGCTCAGCATGGATGATGCTATGCATAGGCTGAATGCTGATTGGTTGAAAGTGGGCACAGTGGGAATAGGAAAGGGAGTGACAGCAGAGTTCACCATGAACGGGGGAAGTGCAGTGTCACAGGCACCGACAGGCTGCAGTGGACGCCTCATTATGATAATGCTATTTCAATGTTATGACTTTGCGTTTTCCACAGCTGGCTGAAGAACAAACAGCAGTGTGACAGCCCACAGAAGGGTTGTTTGTGACACTGCCCCCTGGTGAGTGTAAACAGCTACAACATGTACAGCCTACAACACCTGCAAAGGTGTTGTAGGCTGTGCATAGGACCAGTGGAAAAGCATGGTTGTTTTTTGCACCAGTCACACACATCACACAAACATCTTCACTCTCTTATGCATCCTACAGCATCTGATCTTCTACACTATGTTGATTTGGGATTTTTGTTATGCAGATCAGCTTCAATTTCATTTTATTTAATAAATTACTTTGTTTAGCTGCTAAAACAGTGTGTCCTCCATTGCCGTGGTATTATATGCTGATCCAGGATTCCAGACCCAGGAACTCTAGCACTTGAAACAAGGAGCGGTCATACAGTACTCAAAGTTGCTAAAAAAAAAAAAATACTTCATTTTATTTTTTTGTTCATTTTGTTTTAATTTCTTACTTGAAATAGCCTTCTTTTTTTTTTTTTAGAACAACTGAAGCCAATAAATCATGGTCATTTGTAACATGTCTGGTCGATTTAATGTTGTTTTAGATAAAACATCAACTTTTCATTCAAACTCAAGGACATTTCCCCCAGTCTTTTGAGTGGAAGAGTATTTATAGCAGGGGTGGTGCTGGAATACTGATAACCTCTGACTGTTATCAAATCTGAACAAAACAACACGGATGAATACATCTCCCTCATGACATGGCTAATGGTTTTGCAGCTGAATTAATTAATCTTCAGCTGCAAAAAAAATGGCATATTTATAACATCCATGGATGCTTTGTCTTTGTCTGTCTAAGACGAGATAAGAAAGAAAGATAAGAAATCCCTTTATTAGTCCCACGATGGGGAAATTCAGCGTAGCAGCAGCAAAGGTATTGTACAGAGGATAAACAGTAACTAGGGTATAAGAAAATAAAAAAGTATAAAAATGTAAAATAAAAAATAAATAAAAATATAAAGAGTATAAGAGGTAAAGTACAAAGTAGAATGATTAAAAAAATCTGGATAAGCAATATGTACAGTATAGACACTATACTACACCAAATATATTTTAAAAAAAAAAGATTACTTACCTTGAATAAACTCAGCATTATTATTATTTTTTTTGTTATCTTCTCCAAGTAGGTTATGTTTCCATTAGTGTTTACTGTGTCTTCTTGGATCTCAAGAAGCATATGATAGAGTGCCAAGAGAGGAACTGTGGTACTGCATGAGGAAGTCAAGAGGGGCAGTGAAGTATGTGAGGGTGGTCCAGGGAATGTATGAGGACAGGAAGACAGCGATGAGGTGTGCAGGAGGCGTGCCAGATGTGTCCAAGGTGGAGGTGGGATTACATCAGGGATTGGGTCTGAGCCCTTTCTTCTTTGCAATGGTGATGGACAAGCTGGCAGATGAGGAGTCAGGCAGGAATCTTATTTCTCTAGATGACTTTGTGATCTGTAGTGAGAGCAGGGAGTGGGTGGAAGAGAGCCTGGAGAAGTGGAGGTATGATCTGGAGAGAAGAGGAATGGAAGTCAGTAGAAGGTAGAGAAGATACAAGGTTGAGCTGAAGTGACCAGGATGGACAAAATTAGAAATGAGTACATCGGAGGTAGAGCTCAGGCTGAGCGGTTTGGAGACAAAGTTAGAGAGGCAAGGCTGAGATGGTTTGCACATGTGCAGAGGAAGGATAGTGGATATACTGGGTAAAGGATGCTGAACATTGAGCTGCGAGGTACAGTAGGAGGAAAATAGGAAGACCATAGAGAAGATTCATTAGTGAAGGAGGAAATGCAAGTGACAGAAAAGGATGCTAGGGACAGGGTAAGATGATCTGCTCCCTAAAGGGATCTGCTCCCTTTAGGGAGCAGATGGAAGAAGAAGACGACTGTTTATTTGTCTTTTCAGGACTGCATCAAAAACTGCAAGCCTGATTTCATGAAAGCTGGACATCTGGAGCAAGGTCGAAGGAAGACCCCATTAGGTGACTGCACTCTAACTCCAGCACTACCAAAGGGTCAAAGGTGGAAGTGTTCTAATGCATGCAACGTGTGAATTTCTGTCAGATTTTCACAAATGAGGTACCACTGGATTCCTCATGATTTTTAATACATTATACCCAAAGAAATTTGCTTCATAGTAACTCCACTAAACTGTGGGAAATAAACAAGTCTTTCTTTCACTCCCCTGACTGCTATTCCATATTTTTGAAAACCTTGTTGCAACTGTTTTATAGCAAAAGCAATTTACTCAAAGAGCTACTGCTTGACTCGCCGACCTTTCCACCCAATTTCTCTTCTCCTCTGTCTCAGAAAATGTATAATATACCTCAGTGTTATGCATGGACCAACACAGAGTCTGACATTTTAATTGAATTCACAGGAAAAAAAAAAAGACCTTGACAGCCACATTCTCTGAGCATGTCATAGTAAGCCCCGGGTATTTTTTTCCCCTTCCAAAATCCACCTTTGGCTGAATATTTGCTCATAATCTCAGCAGCTGGAGGGTGTCATGACTTTCTGCAAAGTGGGAGAAAACTTATCGATCCGTATATAAATCCCCTTTGGTTGTGAACATGTTTAACAAAATGATTTGGCCATATGAGATATCTTAAACAAGGCTCAATGAACTCAATGAGAGGCATCTGTCCACAACTGCAGTCATTCCTGTTATATTATTTCAAGATGTTCTCAGAACTAAAAAGTGTTTGAATTAGACAAGTGAAGAACGGTCCTGATTCCTTTTTTTAAATTTTTTATCCTGGTCTCTCCAGTTGTGTCTACCCATGTGTTTCTGTCCTTTTGAGCATTTCAGTTTTGGTTGGTGATTCAGCACTCAGCTGTGAATATTTCTTCTGCAATGACTCATTGTGCATTCTGACTCATCTTGAGATATCTTCAGATGTCTGCCCACAATCAAGGTGACTCCGGTAACTACCTTTCTACACAAGCAAGACAGGTTTACGCTGCTTGCTCGGGAATTCTTGCATTTTCCCAAAGATGCTATAAGAGTTTGTGTAGAGATTTGAACTTGTTAAAGCTGAGATTTTTGTTGATGTCAACTTGTCTACAATCGCACCACTACATGTTTATGCTTTCTTCTGCAGGAGAGTTTTCTCCACAGTTTTTGCAACTGAATGTTGAACTGCCCAAATATTGCTGTGGCAGCAGGAAAGGAAGTGAGCAATGGGACGATAAAGGCAATACAGGTGGGAAAAAAAATACTGGAGTGAGTACTGCATCTAATTTACAATCACAATTCACTATTGCCTGTTTGTTAACCAGGATTGAAACCATGAGGTCAAGGAGAATTAAAACTTCACCTGAGTCAGTCAAGACAACTTTACAACAGCTGTCATAATTTTGTTCTTTGTGGCGTTTTAAATAAACACGTGAACTCTATGATGCCTGCTAGGTCTACTTTCCTAACCTGGCTGTCTGTCCCATGAAAAGAAAAGAAAAGAAAAGAAAAGAAAAGAAAAGAAAAGAAAGTCAACAATGAAATGTGTGATAAATATTGGGAGACCATCATTTAATACAATCATGCCATCATGGGGTGTTCAAATGCGTCCTAGCCATCCACGCAGAGCAGATGACATCACCCCAGAGAAATAGTACCGAGAAGTTTTAATTGATTATTCAGATTTTCCACAGGGAGCTGCATGAAATATCAAATGTGCCCTTTGACTGGCATTTGGGCTGATTACCCAGGGTAGCCAAGACTGTATTCTGTACTAATAGGGCAAAACTGACATGCTGTTCATTAGTGGGGCCTAGTAATCAAAGGTACGCAGGCCCCCATTAAACAGTTGCCAATCATTCATCCAGGATCTTCACAAGTCAGACAGAGCCACTGTAAGCTTGGCTGAGCACTTAGACCTGTCATTCCGAAAGGTGCAGTTTTTTTTATATTACTGTGCCAACAGAAAAATATGTGAAAAAATGTGGTTTGATTTTGATTTTGCTTTTATGCTCATTTATTATCCCCATAGAAACAGATTTTTACCCACATGAAAAAAGTGGAAACTTCTGTATTTATCAGTTAGGCAACTAGAATTAAATATACAATGCTAAATTAACAAAAGAGAAGACTTAAAATGGCAATAAAAAAGATCTACCTAAATATGCAGATTTATACATTTCAGTTATGATAATTTAATTAAAAGTTCGGCTATTTGCAAGGATACTGAGGCACTCCAGTCACAATGCACACAGGAACATTTGTTAATGAAATTCAAACACTTGTTCAGTATTCACTGGTGGGGTGGTCCTGTGATTGTGCAGAAGTCTGTAGGGATTATGTTCACATGATGCTGAGACGCTGGCTGGTTGGGGTTTGAAACAGTTGTGGCCAGGCACATCACAAACAAGAGCAGGTAGGTGGTGGAATCAAAGGGCCCTGAGAGGCACTTAACAAGAGACCCAAAGCATTGCAGCAATGCACCAGAGATGTAGAGGGTCCTGATCAAAGAGGAGGATGAGCTCAAGGCAGAGGTAGACTAAATCATATTTCAGGGTGGGAATTTGACTCTCAGTCCCCACCTGGCTACCCAACAGACACAAATTTTCTAGCCCAACCCTATTTACTTAACCATCAAGGCTCAGATTAGATATAATAAATTGTCTGATATATTATAAGTCTATAATATATAGTCTGACTTCTGTCTGATAGTCTTTTGGAACCAGAAGTGACCATAGTTTGTCGAGAAAGTGGAGCGCTGAGTTCCTGCCAAGCAGAGACGATGATCAAGGTCCATCCACAGGCTGTGTTGGTTATTGATCACAGATACAGTACCTGCTAATCAATGCTAAATAACCCACTAATAAAATTAGTGGGTACATTAGTTAGTACGGCAAGCATGGGCGTGGTAGTGGGGGGGGGGGGGGGGTGGACCTGACTACCCAGTGTCCAAGTAGGGAGAGGGGCCCATGAAAATCGTGTACTGGCATGGACAGGGGCCCACTGACAGTGAGAGTGTACAGGGCCCAGAATTTGCTGCTACGCCCCTGACGGCAAGCCATATTATTTATCAGACAATGACACAAAAAAATACTTTACATGTATAAGGCTCCACCAGCAGCCTTGCAGACAGCTGCTGGGCTACAGGAGTCAACATTTAAGCATCGATTTAAAAAAGAAAATTTGCTGACACCACTACTGCAGTGTGTTGTAATCATGTTTATTTACAGTAATGCTATAAAGCTGGGCCTTCTATTAGTTGGGAGTCTATGGGGACTGAGTTGTTTGTGGAGTAAGATTCAACTTGGCCGTTTGAGGAACTGGTTTTGGCTCTCCCATGTTGGATTCAGTCCTTGCAGGAGCCCTCACTCTGAGCAGTCTGTAAACTCGTTCTTGCTATATAATCACTGGTGAAACAAAAATCTGCAAAGACTGTATAACAGGACTGCTGGTTTGGGGCATAAGTTGCTTTTAAGAAGCTTCACGCCATGCAGCCAGCCTCATAGTTTCACCTTTAGGCCAGCACTGACATATTTTTCATAAAAGGGCTCTCCAGCATGCCAGTCCTTTATAGTGTGTTCACCTTCCATGCAGCATAATGGCCACAATTAAAACTGACGAGCTACTTTATCCTCATCAGTCATAACACTAATACCTGTCTAGTAAATTACCCACTGGAAAGGCTTATTCCCTTGGTGACTGAACAAATCTGTGATTTCTTAATTCTCTTATCTAAACTATTCATTTAAGCAAGTGACATTGAAAAATTACAATGCACAGTAGAACAGAGCACTCTGTTCACTTTACTCTGACGGGAGACTTTTGATAAAGAATTAGCGCGAGTAAGTCTTTATGCCTGGATTACCTTTTTTCTTCTTCTTCTACTTTTATGCACCAGAACTAATTTATCTTTTTCCTAACCAATTCATTGTTTATCAATTTTGAAACGACCGACCGGTGTGCACAACCAAAATTATCATCAAACAAATCGTTATTGCACATGCTCCGTGTCAGTTTTTTAAAGTAAAAATGAAGATTTATTGTGGCGTACACGAAGGTATTAACAATTTCTTTAAAACGCACCAGTGAGTATTTTTCTCTGTGCAAACAAAAAAGGACCAAACAATCTTATGCAGAGGGAGGAAGGATCTCTCGGGGTAAATGATGCATTGCTGTGTGAGATTTAAAGGTGGTGAACGCAAAAAAACCAAAAAAAAAAACCAGAAGTCTTAACAAGGAAATGGAAAACTATTAAACTGAAAGGCTTGATGGATTCCCAGAGAAGCTTATTAGTAGAATGCTAGAAACCATAAACAGAAGGGTGCTCACAAACATAAAAACAATTAATGTTTGACACGGGGAGGACAAGAAAATACATTTCATGAGCACTATTGAAGATTTGCCTCTAAATCAAACTGCGGTCATAAATGTGCGTTAAAGACATAGCTGAAGTGGAGAGATATGTCTAGACACACCCTTCTCCAATAATACGCTACGATTGCTCGGTTCTTATTCAAACAAGAACAAAAGTCATGAAAGACCTTCAAAGCCCTTTCAGAACAGCGTGCGTGTGTGCAGCACCAAGGATGGGTCCACTTTGAGTTTGATTATTTTCAGACCGTTTTTGTTCTTTATTTTGTTTGGTGGTGAGAACACAAAACCCATTGTTTGAAAAGCCGCTGTGATCTGCTTTTATCCCGACTGTAAAATCCCATGAATGTGTAAACAAAGAGTAACCTCTAAAAAGAGTGGTATTTCATTTAAACGGCTGAAACGAGCGCCGTGGATTTAAGCAGACACGTCAAAGGATGAAACGGCAATTAAAAAATACTCAGTACTTTCAGTTGGTTGTCTTTTTGTACTCAGTTCAGAGGGATGACAGTGGCGTGTTGATAGCAGGCCGCGGTCTCTGTGTCTTCAAAGCGGGACTTTCTGTTACGACTCTTTTTGCGCTGTGCAATTTGGAGCTGTGGGAAAAATGTGGAGAGATCTGCGGTCATCACTCACAAAATGTTTGTCCTGCATTGCACTGCAGCAACAACCCCCCCCCCCTCCCTCCCCCCCATACACACACCCTGATGGCTGATTTTTGGCTTTGACAACTGAAGACAACAAAACATGCCTGACATGCACCAAACATACACTATCATTGTTCACAGTCTAAAAGTACCTCTTAAAAAATGCAGCACCACTGTGTAGGCACTATGCTGTAGAGGAGTGTACGTGACTGATGTTCTTACCTACTGATCTTACCTTCAGAGGAAGGCTTATAGAGATAAGCGGCCCACAACAGCAGCTTTTTTTTTTCTTTTTTTTTTTTTGTTTACTTTGAGCTGGTTGTGTTTAGTATGCTGCATGCAAATCTGCAGCCACATTAAACACACACAAAAAAGGTTAGACCCACCTGGCAGCTATTAACTTCAGACAACAGTCTCAAAGTCACAAATATATTCCGGTGGAATTTAATCTAACTTTTCACAGATTCTCAGCAATGTCTGCTGTTTTTGTCCATTAATATTTTACCACAGCAGTCATGCCTGGAATTTTCCTCGCAGCTACCAAACTACCAAAACATTTTATTATTATCGTTATTATTATATATTGCAAGTGATATAACCTAGCTTATAGTACTACGAAATATTATTTTTTGGTACTTTAATGTCACCCTGCAGTATTTGTGCTAAATGCGGAAAAAAGAGTTGAGCATTTAAGAAAACGCATTTATAGTCTTCTTGCAGAGAGTGCAATGGGGAAACCAATACAGTAGCTGCTTAGCTGAGCCTAAAGAATGAAAATGTGTACATTTTATATTGTAATGATGGGGAGTATGCAGCTTTAATTGATTAGAGTTATGGAAAAATTGGGGTCATGTTAAACATTATAAGAGAGACAACAGGTAAATGTTACAGATAAAGTCTGATCTATTGAGGGAAACCGATGCTTTCACCAGGGCATCAAACACTGCTGTCTTATCGCTGGCGCCTTGGTGCACTGGCTGCAGAAATATTGAAATAAGAGAGCAAAAGGATGCAGAATGCAGGCGGTGTAAATGAAAACCCTTTTCAGCTGTGGTTATGTCCTGTTTATGGGATTATGGGGTTTTTGTGCACTTTTTGATTTTCCTAGCTCCTTGTCAAAAAGTCAAAAATCAAAGTAAAATTAAAGTGCAAATATAGAAGCTGGCTTCTGGTTTGAGGTCACATGATTATACCATCTGTCACCTCTCCTGCTTTATAATTCAGACTGTTGTCCAATGTTGTTCCTTCTTGTGCCAGAAAGTGATGGCCCAGACTTGCGTTATGATGAGAAGGTGTTCCTGACCCGTCATCGGTGCATCAGTATGTGATGAGTTGTGAGTGAGAGTATGTCGCCTACGAACAAGAAGAAGCTGCAGAAAACACATCAACAGGGAAATAGAAAGTCATTTTTCTATGAGCTGAGCCTTGCATCCAACACCAGTCAAGGAAATAGGACAAGCCTCTGTCTCAATTAGAGCCACCTACCACAGCATCTCTAAATCTCACTAACATGCTACATTGTGAGTGTGAATGGTTGTCTGTCTCTCTGTGTTAGCCCTGAGACAGGCTGGCGACCTGTACAGGGTGTGCCCTGCCTCTCGCCCTATGACAGCTGGGATAGGCTCCAGCCCCCCTGTGGACCTGAACAGGATAAGTGGAAGAGAATGGATGGATGGATGGATGGATGGATGCTACACTGCATTTTTTTAAAAAATGTATTTAAACCATAAATGTTAAAACAACAATTCAGTGTTTTACAGAGAACACGTACAGACCTGAGAGTAGCAGCAATCTTATCCAGCTATAGTCAAGAAGGGAAAACATGCAGTTCTAAAACCGTGAAGAAACAAAAGAATATATTGCAGCCATACAACAGTCAAACAGGCATGTACTGTATAAAGCACAGTGAGTGTTAATGATCAAGAGCAGATGGCAGACCCCACCAGTTTTGCCAGCAGCAAATTTTAATTATGACATGTCGTGATTGTATCATTTAATTACCTTCATGTACTATATTTAGGCACCAATTGCTATGTTTGCAATGAAGAAATGAAAAAAAAAGACACTGTAAATACCATTTCAACACTTAATACAATACAAAGAGCATGTAATGATGAAACCACTGAGCATCTGTAAACATCTAGCTGAGATATGTAGAAGGTTTAGTCCCTCAAAACTTTGTTGCTCATTTGTATTCCCGTCCGTTGTTGCGCGCGAGTGTCTGCGGAGGATGACGGAGCCCGTAGATGTTGTAACTCTGAGCACGACACTGGAGATGAGCCCTCTTTCTTTTGCCCTCATTTAGGAGAAGGTCGCTACAGGTGACAAATGAAACCATAAGGGGAAAGCGAGAAAAAAATGTTGGATTGGGGAAGGGTTTATAAAGACAAGGCACTGCAGATTCTCTCCATGTATCTGCCATTATCCCAGAATGCCTGTCTCTTGTCTTGAAACAGACCTGTGAGCCACTGAGCCCAGGGATATTAATTTGCAGCCCTAATGTTCTGTGGCAAAGGAATTTGAGTCATCTCCACACAAACAAATTGGATCTTTCGGCTCATCTGCATTGCAAGACATGCCTGCAGGTATGACAAGAAGACCACCTCCAAAAAACGGAGGAGGATAGGGCTGCATTTTCTAGTGTGCCAACTGTACAGCGGTCAAGCTGGGTTTGAAATAAGAGAAGTGAAGGAAGGGAGAAAAGCTGTGTATCATATATGTGATTGAAAGGTTTCTGATGAGGTCCTGACTGCAGCTGATCGGTGAATCTGAATCAAGTTGTCAGATAGATGTCAAATAGAAAACAGTGGTACAAAAAAATAAAGTAAATAAAAATCAGCGAGAGAAGAGAAACACTGTGACAGTACAGGGTAAGAATGTTGAAATGGAGGTGTGAGAAGTGTTTCACAACACTCAGGCTATCACACAGCATCACTTCCCTTTGGGCTTGCCCTCCTTTTTTTCCCCCTGTTGTCCATGTCTTGGTCATCCTTGCAGATGATCTGGACTATTTTTGATCCTCAAACATTCAGGGTTTTTGTTGATCTCTTTTCCGTCTTGCGCACTGGTCCAAATGTCAAGTGCACAACACACTATACATGAAAGGAAGGAAGTGTCAATTCCTAAAAATCCCTGGCTGCAAATGCCAGAGCTTCAACTTTAAAGATCAAAATGACAAGATTGTGGTCAGGACTCCACTTACATGCTGTTAAAGAAGATTTAGATCCCAGATAATGATATGGATTTCCTTTGAAGATCACTTACATTATCCACTTGAAGTTCACATTAACTCCATGAAGAATGTCTTGAACTTTGAATCAAGCCCTTCATTTAACAGAATAGAGACCTATCTATCTATCTATCTATCTATCTATCTATCTATCTATCTATCTATCTATCTATCTATCTATCTATCTAT